>VYZU01025897.1:14656-66853 GCA_013401355.1 Ceyx cyanopectus | reverse complement strand
GGGGGTGTCCTGGAGGGTTTTTTTGGGGTCTTGAGGGGGTTTATTTGGGTCTGGGGGAGTTCTGGAGGGGGTTATTTGGATCTTGGGGGGTTTATTTGGGTCTGGGGGTGTCCTGGGGGTTTTTTTGTTGTTGCTGTTTTTTAAGGACACAGCAGGGGCTCACTAGTTTGGCCTTTCTCTGTATTTTTACTTCCTATTCTCACCACCCATCTGACTATTGTCTCTTGCCATTTACTGAACATGTCTGGAAGGGTAACTCAGTATAACCAGGCAAATAGCTGCTGGAAGCTAGTACTGGACCTCTTGTGTGCTGGTCATGAAGTACCTTGGCATTCCAGTCATGAAGGATATTGGTGGTTTACTAAGTAGTTAAGATTAAATAATTCAACACACCCCCCATTTCCCTCAGTCAAGTTTTTCTGTGAAAGTGCAGAGACCAAGGGGAACTTCCAGGGTAAGAAAATCTGTGTTAAAATCAGACTCAGTAAGAGAGGGTGGGAATGCCCTTTTCACCTTCCTTTTTGAGTTCCTGAGGCTGCCCAGAGGAAACTCTTCCTTTTGAAAGACAAGTCTGCCCCTGTTGGTGCTGGAACAGAAATCAGGCAACTGACCTGTTTCTGCAGGAGTGCTTTCCTTGTGTTCTGCAGTTTAGGACATGCAGAAATCTTTGAACTGTGAGCCTGTCAGCTTTAAAAACACGGCAAGAATACAAATGAGAGTGTTCATAGGGCAGTGGAGAGGAAGTGACAGCACTAACTGGATTTGAAAAGCAGAAACTAAAATGATGTTTACAAATATGACCTGACACACAAAATAAATATTTGACTTTTGCTTACTTGGCACTGAAGGTTGATTCAAGGGACAAAGAGCAAACCTCTCAGGATGGAGTGGCAGCAACGAGGACTAGCATTTCCCACAGAAATGCAGAGATTTCTCATACTGAAGGGGGTAGCTGGGAGGTTGTATCTAGATTTGTCATACTGACATTAAACAGTTTGCATTTTTTTCTTTAGCAGTTAGTGGAAAAAAGACCCACTGCATTCCTCTACAGAATTTCAACCTCAAAAGCCTGTCACTAGTGCTGAGCTGAAAGCACACACACGAATCCAGTTGTTACTGTGTGTGCCAGTCTTTCTAGTTTTCCTTTTGCCCCCTATCTTATCTTTCCTTTTTAAAACATTTACACCATATCATGTTTTCTTGAAGTCAGTAGATATAAATATTTCTTCCATTGTTAAAACAAATACAAACAATCTTGCATAGTTTTTCCAGTTTGCATGGTTTAGTTCCATTTTCAGCTGACAGAGAAGTTGTCAGCCAGAAGAGCTGTCCCCAGACACAGGGTGTGGCTCTGCTGCTTACTTAAATTGAATCACCCATACTAAATTGAGCCAAACTGTTAGTCTTTACAGCTTTTCCTTCTGCATTTGAAATGAAGTATAGTTGTGGACCTGGAATAAATACAATTTATCCCGTGAGTTCTTGAGGGTGTTGATACATAAGCTTTCTTTACAGTCAGAAGATTTGAGAGGATTTCTGTAGTAATTTTTCAGGTGTTAACAAAACCTCTATGGTGGCAGTGTCTCAAATTTTTTTTTAAGGTTTTTTGTTTCTTCTGGAAGTTGGAGGACAAATACCTAGTGGATAAATTATACAATTGGATTTTGTTCTTTTTTTTCACCTCATAAAGTGTGATTATTACCTCTTAAATGCTGCCTATAAAAGTGTGATCATGTTTCTTCTGATGGGAATGTATCTTTTGCTTGTTAGATTCTGAGGTTGCAGTAGGGACAGGTGTAAATTGTTTCTAGGCCTGTGTGATGGTAACAGGAAAGGGATTTCTGCATGGATCACAATTTGTAGTCCAGTGGCTTGATCTGACTGACAAAGTATTTCTGTGGAAAGAGCAAACTTGTTTAGTTATTAATATCCCTAGAAAATATAAACCTGTTTTAAAAGGTAAGGATGATGGGTGTACTTGACATTTAACCACTTCACTAATAGCAAGGGATCAGGAAATTTATATTTTCAAATAAATATTCTTCTCTTGCTTCTCTTTCAACACCCAACCTTCACACTTCAACTTATATATTTTACCATTTCTTTTTCTGCTTGTAAACAACATTTTTGTGCTTTCAGCTGTGTGATCATGCCCTTGTACTTGGCTCTTGTGAGGCCTCATCTTGAGTGTTGTGTTCTGTGCAGTTCTGGACCCCTCATTATAGGAAAGGCATTGAGGTTCTGGAATGTGTCCAGAGCTAACAAGCTAATGAGGGGCTTAGAGAACAAGTCACTTGAGGAGAGGCTGAGGGAGCTGGGAATGTTTACTTTGGAGAAGAGGAGGCTGAGGAGGTACTTCATTGCCCTCTACAGCTACCTGAAAGGAGGTTGTAGAGAGGTGGGTGTTGGCCTCTTCTCCTTAATTACTAATGACAGAACCAGAGGAAATGGCCTGAAGTTACATCAGGGGAGGTTTAGATTGGATATTAGGAAGAAATTATTTACAGAGAGTGGTGAGGCACTGGAACAGCCTGCATAGGGAGGTGGTTGAATCACCAACCCTGGAGGTATTTAAGAAACTAATTGACAAGGTGCTTCAGGACATGCTCTAAGAGCAAAATGTAGTGGACTGTGTTTGGTCTGATGTTTTGGTTTTGTTTTGTTGTTGTTTGTTTTTTTGGTATGGTTGGACTCAGTGATCTAGGAAGTCTTTTCCAACCATGATTATTCTGTGATTCTGTGATTTTGAACTGCTTTTACCACTAATGGTCTTACAAACTACTGTCAGTCATGCCACTTCTGTAACATAATATATGTGTAGGAATATGTGCCTCTGTTAGAAAAGTCTTTGTGTTTTTCAAAAAACAATTTAAGAATCCCAAAATTTCCTCAATTTGAGCGGTGAGAGTTTTATAACAAAAGATTGTTTGTGTTTTGTTTGTTTTTTTGTTGTTTGTTGTTTGTTTTCAAGTTTTGAATCATTGGATCATTGAGCCAGTTGCTTATATTTCTTACAATTGAAGCCAATTTGATTCTCCTGGTGTTGCCACCTGAATGATGTTCTCAGATCTTTAGTGTTACGGTGAGCACAGCATTTCTGAGCCTCTCGGGAAGTAGCCATTTGCTCATCATCTCACAAAGCTATGGTGAGACAGAGACACAGCAATGCCATGGGTGGCCTTACTAAATAAGAAAATATAATGATTTTGATTTGTATTTCTTCTGATTCTTCTGACACAACAGTTTTGCTTTTCTCTATGCCTTTGTATTGCTGCTTGAAATTTAAAATCATTAGAAATATTTTTGAAGGACTGAGTACCTGTCTAATCCATTACTCATGCATTAATCTTCCAGTGTCATACTTTGAACAAAAAGCAGTGCAAAACACCAACCTGGTAACAGTCTGGGTTATCAGAAGAGCATAAATAAGTCACTTTTTGTTCTAAATAAAGGGAAGGCAGTGGAATTACCAGCAGAACATAGGCTCTTTTTTTTTTTTTAAAAGGAAAGTGTGTTACATTTAGAAATAAATCGGTTTTAACACATTTTAAACATGTTAATTGAAACATCTGGAATTAACAGGATAGCATTTATCTAAAGTTTTCCTAAAGCAGTTATTCAAAATATATTCCACTATTCTATGTGTGAAAAAAAAAAAAGAAAACTTTCAAGAAAGTTTGAAATTCCTTTGGTGTAAACCTTTGTAGTGTTGGCTGTAATTATAAACTCTAAAGAACTTCCTTGTGCAGCTCTGTGTCTCCATGAAAAAAATCAGATTTAAAACGCAACGTTATTTTTTCCTGTGGACAAAGAAACCACATTCATCTTTTTCTTTCAAAAAGAAAAAGGCATTATCTAAAAAAAAAAAAAAAAAAATTAAAAAAAAAAGTGGTAATTGAAGCCACAAACATGAGAGGGATGTTGAGATTTGAGCTTTCCTGCAAGGCCACTGATGGAAAGCTTCCATTCTAAGTACTCATACAGAGCTTTTGTGCATGTAAACTAAGAAGTGGCCAGATCTGAATCTCAGAAATGACCTAATGGCTGTAATTCTAAGAAAGCTCTAATCATTATTGAAAAGAACATCTCAATTTGGTACTTAACATCTTTAAAGTGACTAAAGCTTTTTGTGTTTTCAGCTTCATACATAGAAACTCACAGCTTCCAGACTAGTAAGAGAGTTGTTACTTTAAAGTATCATTATATATTTGACTACTTTTGCTGTGGGCCACGTAAATGCAGCTATGCTAATACCAACTTCCATTGAAAGGCATATTTTTGAAATATTCTGAAGAACTGAATAGTTCTTTTACCACCAAGTGCAGCAAAAGTAAGAATGGGTAAGACAGATTATGGAGATGTAGTGGAAAGGGAAGAAGGCTGAGCTCCAAGATAGAGGTGCTGTTGCTCCACCTCCAGCAGTTTGTGATCGCTGGTATTCAGAATTACTCTTTTGTATCCTTGCCCAAGGAAAACACCTGTGGAAAATATTACCTTTCGTAAAGTTCTTTATTACCCTCCCCAGCAGACATTTATTGAAGATTTTAAGGTGCATTTCTAAGGGTACTCCTGATAGCCTTTGTGCACCTTCCTTTGTGGAATTGCTCTGGCAGCCACCAAAACGATGCTGCTGCCTGCAGTTTATATCCATGAGTCTGACTTGCCATTCTCTTCTCTCTTCTCCTCAGTTCAGATGTTAGACTGGTTGGGTTAAGGGCTGAGGGGAAGGCTTTGCATCAGAACAGAAAGGTTCATTTTAGGCTCTGCTAAACCATATCATTTAACGTCTAACCTGCTTGAAACAGCACTGTAAAGTGAAAAGTAGTGATGAGTGGAAATGGCTCCTGGCCTAGGGGACTTTGAATGTGAATTTGTGCCTCAAAGAACATCTCTGCTCAAGTCCAGCAGTGCTACTTGGATGTGTTCTGAAAGTTTTCTCACAGCTTTTCCTCTAGTGGTGGGTTTGGGTTGGTTGCTGGATTCCTGAAATCTGTGGAAATGATGACTTCTCTTATTAGTAAAGAGAATTATTAAGTAGAGAAGAATAAATCCCATGTTAGCAAAAATTCTCTTAAATGTTTACAGCCTTTCAAACTCAGCTATTACTGCCTTTTTGATTAACTAGAAGCAGGGGTTTCAAATACAGCTGAAAATGTCTCTTCAATGAGAGCAGGTTGTCTTTGTAGCGGTACAATAGCAGTGAAAGGATTTTGGCAATGGTTGGAGTCCGTTAGCTGTGTGACACAGTGACACAAATGCTGGGTGCTGCCTGTGCCACTGCAGCGAGGCTCTTCTGTAGGGGCACTGGCTGCTGATTCCGGGTTAGCTGCCATGACAACTGTGCTGT
The DNA here is from genome assembly GCA_013401355.1 of Ceyx cyanopectus. Lineage (NCBI taxonomy): Eukaryota > Metazoa > Chordata > Aves > Coraciiformes > Alcedinidae > Ceyx > Ceyx cyanopectus. Next base: position 61,506 of record VYZU01025897.1, on the reverse strand, counting down.
TGGTGAAAGCCCTGAGTGGGTATTCTGTCAGAAAACTGAGGATCATTGATATTCTGAGTGCTTCTCAGGATACCGCAGGCAGTAGAGACCCCATCGTACTTCTGCCAGCGTTTCCTTTTATCACCATGGGTAATATATGCAAATGGTTTTGACAAGTATCAGGGACAGAAAAAAGCTAGTTTTCCTCAAAGCAGTTTTTTATTTTGCCTCTTTAATTACATGGCTTTACCAAATGGTTGTAACTTTCTTAGCTTCTGTATAGCTTTTATTACCACATCTCAGTTGGGTGTATAATGTTACAATGAATAAGGAAACAATTACACAGTAAAATTTTAATCCGTTTACATTAGCAATGATAGCTTGCTACCTGCAAACAATATATGTTTTTTCCCCTTACAAGGGAGTTAGAATTATTTTGGTAGGATTTCTTGTGGCATTTTAAAAATTGTTTTTAAAGCTGTTGTTCCTTCACAAGCTGATTTTTATTGACTTTTGAGGAGTGAGGTTTTTTCAAGGTCTTTGGTTTTGTGTTTTTAAAGAACATCTGAAACATTCTTCTTTCTGACATCCCTATCCTTCTTGAAATACACTGTAACATCATGACTGGAAGAATTAAGAACAGAGCTGAAAAAGGGCATAGAAGGACTATATTTCTTTTTTTAAGTATGGAATATTTTTTAATAGTACAGGGATTTTTTTATTTTTTTTTTACAACACATTAAAACATGGATATTAAATACCTTGGAGCATTAAAAAAATAAATTTTTAAATGCAATCATTTTAGCTTGACATATTTTCCCATAAGGAATTAATGCAACAGTACAAGAGGCTTTGATATTTGAGTGGTGTTTATAGCTCATCTTGTCAAAGTCATCCGTATGCTAGTGTAGTTAGAGGCAAAAGTAAAGGTGTTGAATGTAAGAGAAGGTGTTTCTGAAGGTGAGATCACTGTATTTTACATTCCTGAGGCTTCCTGCACTACTGGGAAAGCTGCCACACTTGAGAACTGAGCTGTTTCTGTCATAAAAGAGCATTATGGTACCACTGTGAAAAAGAAAACACAAATTTAAGATTGATTTTTGCTTGACTAACTATAGATTTAGTATTTGAAAGTACTGCATTTGTTTATTTTGCTTTGTATATTTTGCTGCCAAGGTGACGTGCTTGCAGGACTTCTTTGGAGATGATGATGTCTTCATTGCATGTGGGCCTGAGAAATACCGCTATGCTCAGGATGACTTCGTGTTGGATCACAGTGGTAAGACTTGACAGCCTCAACTTACTGAAATAGTTAGCTTCATAGACAGAGCTTCCCCCTCCCTGTACCCCTCTGTCCCCACTCTTCAGTCCTCAAGAGTTGCGTGCTTTAGGAAAATATACATGGGAATCTATTTTCATATGGATTAAGGAGTCTTTACAATCATCTGGATTCTGTAAGGCTGTTAAAATGCACTACCAAACCTGATCTCTCTTCTTGAAAAACAGACCCTGTCCCTAAATTTACATGTAAAACAGCAATGAATTTTAAAAGTTTCAGTCACAGGGCTAATGTTAAAAAAATGTTCACTTTTTAATCTGTGACTGTAAGAGGATTTCCATATTGCTGTCATTGTGAGATTTTGGAAAAAACACATATTTAATCGCACTCATGTCAGGTCTTTAATTGTCCTACTGGGCAATTCACATATTCCAGTCTTGTGTGCTATAGACCAAGTGTTGAGGTTTTTTATATTGTGAAATTATCAGGGGTGTTGGGTGGGGAAGGAGGTGAAACAAATTGGGACTCAGTGCCTTTGCTGTCTGACATTGAGAGATCATGAATTTAACTTCTCTACCATGCAGTGTTAGAATTGGCTTGGAATATCACATTATATAGATGTTTTTTCCTCCAAGTTCATAGAATGATAGAATGGTTTGGATTGGAAGGGACCATTAAAGGTCTTCTAGTTCAAGTCCCTGGAAGTGAACAGGGACATCTGCAACTAAATCAGGTTGCTCAGAGTCCCATCCAACCTGACCTTGAATGTTTCCAAGGAGGGGGAATCTACCATCTCTCTGGCCATCCTGTTCCTGTGTTTCACCACTCTCATAATAAAAAAAATTCCTTCCTTATGTCTAAACTTACTCTTTTTTAATTAAAAGACATTACCCCTTGTCCTATCACAACAGGTCTTATTAGACATGTGTTTTCTGTGTGTTTGGTTCAGCTGTAGAATTGCTTTGATTTTATTTCAGGAAAAAAAAAATCTGTGGTAAAGACAAGAATCATCAGATTGAGGAGAGCTTTAGGCTGTGAATAAGAGTTTTGTTTTGTTTTTAACCTTGCTCTCAGATAACTGAAAGCAAAAGCACCAACTGTTTTTCTACTTTTTAGAAACTCCATAATTTCATTATAAAATCTTCAGTTACATCAAGAAGTATAGGTATATAGTTAATCACTGATCCATACATTTGGATGGATGGATGGATGGATGGATGGATGGATGGATGGATGATTCATCTGGCTCCCATTCAGTTGTTATTGCCAGCATGCTGCATTTCCTGAACTGCCTGATCATGTTGATTCAGCTAGTGTGGAGGTGTCAGGAAGGGTATGTTTTAACATAGTTTTAGACTGGCTAGGATATTAAGGAATGGAAGAACATGGCTGTCTGAACTCAAACTATAAATCCCTGTCTGGGCAAAATCATAACCTTGAAGATTTTTTTTCCTCCTTTTGTCTCTTCAGCTTTGGTGGCCATTGCTGTTTCTAATAACTTTGGAGGTCTTAATGGAGAAAAGCAGATTAGGTACAGAGAGGAACATTACTTGACTGGCAGGGCATGCAATTCTACTTGGTATTTTTGGTGGTGATGTGACATCATAGTGATGGCATTGACATCATAGTGAGAAATAATGGGGACAAAATTAGAAGAAAAAAATTATGTGATTCCATTGGGAGTGATTTGCAGTGGATACTAACTGTAGGAATTAAAAGAATGCATGTATGCCTATTTATTCCTTTCCCATTTAGGTTGTCCTTTATTTAAGGTATGGTAAATGGTAGTTATCTATTGTCTCAGCCTTTTGGAAGCAAGAGACATTTTTCATCTCTTTAAAAATTGATCACAACATTGGTTTCTTACAAAAGAAGGTAAATGGAGCTTGCTGTGCAATTGCCCTGTATGAAGATGCTACTGTAGTGTGCAGGATTTGCTCAGTCNTAGTTAGCTTCATAGACAGAGCTTCCCCCTCCCTGTACCCCTCTGTCCCCACTCTTCAGTCCTCAAGAGTTGCGTGCTTTAGGAAAATATACATGGGAATCTATTTTCATATGGATTAAGGAGTCTTTACAATCATCTGGATTCTGTAAGGCTGTTAAAATGCACTACCAAACCTGATCTCTCTTCTTGAAAAACAGACCCTGTCCCTAAATTTACATGTAAAACAGCAATGAATTTTAAAAGTTTCAGTCACAGGGCTAATGTTAAAAAAATGTTCACTTTTTAATCTGTGACTGTAAGAGGATTTCCATATTGCTGTCATTGTGAGATTTTGGAAAAAACACATATTTAATCGCACTCATGTCAGGTCTTTAATTGTCCTACTGGGCAATTCACATATTCCAGTCTTGTGTGCTATAGACCAAGTGTTGAGGTTTTTTATATTGTGAAATTATCAGGGGTGTTGGGTGGGGAAGGAGGTGAAACAAATTGGGACTCAGTGCCTTTGCTGTCTGACATTGAGAGATCATGAATTTAACTTCTCTACCATGCAGTGTTAGAATTGGCTTGGAATATCACATTATATAGATGTTTTTTCCTCCAAGTTCATAGAATGATAGAATGGTTTGGATTGGAAGGGACCATTAAAGGTCTTCTAGTTCAAGTCCCTGGAAGTGAACAGGGACATCTGCAACTAAATCAGGTTGCTCAGAGTCCCATCCAACCTGACCTTGAATGTTTCCAAGGAGGGGGAATCTACCATCTCTCTGGCCATCCTGTTCCTGTGTTTCACCACTCTCATAATAAAAAAAATTCCTTCCTTATGTCTAAACTTACTCTTTTTTAATTAAAAGACATTACCCCTTGTCCTATCACAACAGGTCTTATTAGACATGTGTTTTCTGTGTGTTTGGTTCAGCTGTAGAATTGCTTTGATTTTATTTCAGGAAAAAAAAAATCTGTGGTAAAGACAAGAATCATCAGATTGAGGAGAGCTTTAGGCTGTGAATAAGAGTTTTGTTTTGTTTTTAACCTTGCTCTCAGATAACTGAAAGCAAAAGCACCAACTGTTTTTCTACTTTTTAGAAACTCCATAATTTCATTATAAAATCTTCAGTTACATCAAGAAGTATAGGTATATAGTTAATCACTGATCCATACATTTGGATGGATGGATGGATGGATGGATGGATGGATGGATGGATGATTCATCTGGCTCCCATTCAGTTGTTATTGCCAGCATGCTGCATTTCCTGAACTGCCTGATCATGTTGATTCAGCTAGTGTGGAGGTGTCAGGAAGGGTATGTTTTAACATAGTTTTAGACTGGCTAGGATATTAAGGAATGGAAGAACATGGCTGTCTGAACTCAAACTATAAATCCCTGTCTGGGCAAAATCATAACCTTGAAGATTTTTTTTCCTCCTTTTGTCTCTTCAGCTTTGGTGGCCATTGCTGTTTCTAATAACTTTGGAGGTCTTAATGGAGAAAAGCAGATTAGGTACAGAGAGGAACATTACTTGACTGGCAGGGCATGCAATTCTACTTGGTATTTTTGGTGGTGATGTGACATCATAGTGATGGCATTGACATCATAGTGAGAAATAATGGGGACAAAATTAGAAGAAAAAAATTATGTGATTCCATTGGGAGTGATTTGCAGTGGATACTAACTGTAGGAATTAAAAGAATGCATGTATGCCTATTTATTCCTTTCCCATTTAGGTTGTCCTTTATTTAAGGTATGGTAAATGGTAGTTATCTATTGTCTCAGCCTTTTGGAAGCAAGAGACATTTTTCATCTCTTTAAAAATTGATCACAACATTGGTTTCTTACAAAAGAAGGTAAATGGAGCTTGCTGTGCAATTGCCCTGTATGAAGATGCTACTGTAGTGTGCAGGATTTGCTCAGTCATCAGAAGGACCCTGGCATCAGCTGACTTCTTCAGTCTTTCAGCTGTGTGTAGGTACAAACCTGAATTATGGTAATAATCCAGCTTCAAGACATGAAGAAATATTACATGTAGAATGTCACATACAGCATTGGAGAAGCTCAAATATGTTTCTATGGTACCTGGGCTAAAGTTCCTAGATGCTCTTAGAAATTCCTTTCCTGCAGGTAGGCAAGTGTGTTTAGGAAATACTGGTGTTCATTTTCTGGATGAAAACCAGAGGCTATTTAATGTTTGGAGGAAGCCTGTGCACTGAACTGTTGCCAAAGCTCTCTCTGCTTGCTTTGTAGAATGCCGTGTTATGAAGTCCTCTTACTCCCGATCCTCTGGTATCAGGCATGCGGGGTCCAAAAGTCCAGGACCTTCACGTCGAAGTAAATCACCCGCCTCAGGTACTACTTCTAGGAAAGAGCTGAACACATAAAATACATGAAAGTTAGAATTTGTGCAATGGGATGAAAAAAATGCTGTCTCTGCCTGAAATACAGTGCCATGCTTTGTTTCCTGAGGGGAAAAGAACCTTTTTTCAGTTTAATATTTATTAAAAAATTGGCATTTATTTTTGAATCCTGAGAAGAAATGTGGTTTCTGTTTTTTAATTAACTTAATTACAGTTTCAGCTTATGAACACTGGAATAATTTGTACTAATTATAATCTTGGGATATGGCTTCAGCATGGCAACTGATTTTCTTGAAGACAACTACAGGATGGTTATGTGGTTAAATTCATGTTCATAGAACTAGAGTATACCCTTAAGTTATTTGAATTTGACAGGTTTCTCCTACATAAGCCAAATACTGTCAAATACATGATTTTGATGTTGGAAATAATTTCAGGAGATGGCTATTATTGCCCATTAACAGATCATTTTTTTCTTCTTCTTCTTGGGATTGCTGTAATTTCAAAGAAAGAATCACACTGTGTTTTTACCAGTAGCTTGGATGAACACCATATGTTCCAAACACTGAGTGTCTTATGCAAATAAATAGAAGGTATATATTTTTTTAAATTTGATTTAATTTTTTTTAGATAAAATTAAAATAATATTTTTCCCCTCAGACCTGGAGAAGTAGCCCTGAAATCAAAATATTGAATTTGTAAATATATGATGCTCTGTTCTGAATACAACTATACATGTAAACTCTTGTGTGTGTATTCAGAATGGCAACATGTTCCATTTTCTCATTTGCATACCAATTTGGTTTGCTTAATTGATGCTGCTTAAAGTAGTTTTATATCTTTGGGTTTTTTCAAAGTGGTCTGGTTATCATCTGTTCTAAAGGCTGTATATTTAACTGAAAAGCTTCAAAGAAGGATCACAATAAAAACAAATTAAAATGTATCATGAAGAGCAAGATTCACAATGATTCTACATTTCATGCAGTCCTGTTAACTCCAGTGTGATTGCGTGGGCTGTCTACCAACACTGGATTTTATGCTAAGTATTTAGAAATCTGTGCAGTCCTTCCCTTATTTCTACTTGGACACCTCTTTGCTTAGGTTAATCTGAAAAATGTATCCAGTGTCTGGTATTTATCCTTCTATTTACTTGCCACTTTCTTCATGTAATCTTTACCTACCTTTATTTACCCTTCTTCCTTTCCTGCATGTTTAATAATTTCTTTCCTTTGTGTCTTTTTCCTTTGTATCAAATATATGAGTACAGTAAAGAGGGGTGGCCACTACTCCAGTGCTTATTCTTCACCAAAATCCCCAGGTGAGCCATTACTGTTATGGCTGTATATGACTAGTGTGTCTCCTCCCTCTTCATTTAACTATATTATTTTTTGCTTTATTTGTGAATATTTTCAAGCTTGAAATACACACTTTGCATTTGTGAACCAGAGACATAATGGTTGCAGGTTTTTTGTTGAAGTAGATCGTTCAAGTGAAATGATAAAAAGGAGGCTTTATAGTTGTTTGACATCTGATAATGATGTCAAAGTTAAATTTGTAAAGCTATATTTTGACTACATGTGGAGGAGCATTCGCTGGAGCAATACAAATCTGTATTATTTGTACATGTGTTCTACAAAGAATATTATAAAAAACCTTCCAGAAAGTGTAAAAATATAGTAAGAGTTGCAGAAAAAAAGCAGTGCAAAAACATGTCTTCTTTTTTCATTTTATTTGCAGCTTCTTTCTTTTCTGGGTTATTTCAGCCTAAGTTTTGAAATATTGAAAGACCTCTTTGCACCTTCTGTTCTAAGTGAAAACATCTCTAAAAAAAAGTAACATGCATAAGTTGAGACTTTGGACCATACTATTAAATAGTATGACTATTTTTAACAAAAGATACTCCTACCTTTTCCAGTTTTCATTGTTAAAGAACAACAAAGAAGATACTTTATTTCCCATAGATTTAGGCTGCTATGCACAGTTTTCTTTCAAAAACTCAAAAGAACTTAGAAAACAGATAAGTAAGTTTTGTATATACATTAAATAATCAGAAAATCATTAGCCAAAAATTAATACAGATTTCTTGTGTGCCTTTTGAGTAATAAATAAATAAATATACTGCTGTCTGAAATAGCAGTGTTGTTGTTTAACCCCAACAGGCAACAAAGCACCACACAGCTGGTTGCTTACTCCCTACCCCCCAGCAGGGTGGGGGAACAGAATTGGAAAGATAAAAGTAAGAAGGCTTGTTTGTCTTTGAAANACAGTGCCATGCTTTGTTTCCTGAGGGGAAAAGAACCTTTTTTCAGTTTAATATTTATTAAAAAATTGGCATTTATTTTTGAATCCTGAGAAGAAATGTGGTTTCTGTTTTTTAATTAACTTAATTACAGTTTCAGCTTATGAACACTGGAATAATTTGTACTAATTATAATCTTGGGATATGGCTTCAGCATGGCAACTGATTTTCTTGAAGACAACTACAGGATGGTTATGTGGTTAAATTCATGTTCATAGAACTAGAGTATACCCTTAAGTTATTTGAATTTGACAGGTTTCTCCTACATAAGCCAAATACTGTCAAATACATGATTTTGATGTTGGAAATAATTTCAGGAGATGGCTATTATTGCCCATTAACAGATCATTTTTTTCTTCTTCTTCTTGGGATTGCTGTAATTTCAAAGAAAGAATCACACTGTGTTTTTACCAGTAGCTTGGATGAACACCATATGTTCCAAACACTGAGTGTCTTATGCAAATAAATAGAAGGTATATATTTTTTTAAATTTGATTTAATTTTTTTTAGATAAAATTAAAATAATATTTTTCCCCTCAGACCTGGAGAAGTAGCCCTGAAATCAAAATATTGAATTTGTAAATATATGATGCTCTGTTCTGAATACAACTATACATGTAAACTCTTGTGTGTGTATTCAGAATGGCAACATGTTCCATTTTCTCATTTGCATACCAATTTGGTTTGCTTAATTGATGCTGCTTAAAGTAGTTTTATATCTTTGGGTTTTTTCAAAGTGGTCTGGTTATCATCTGTTCTAAAGGCTGTATATTTAACTGAAAAGCTTCAAAGAAGGATCACAATAAAAACAAATTAAAATGTATCATGAAGAGCAAGATTCACAATGATTCTACATTTCATGCAGTCCTGTTAACTCCAGTGTGATTGCGTGGGCTGTCTACCAACACTGGATTTTATGCTAAGTATTTAGAAATCTGTGCAGTCCTTCCCTTATTTCTACTTGGACACCTCTTTGCTTAGGTTAATCTGAAAAATGTATCCAGTGTCTGGTATTTATCCTTCTATTTACTTGCCACTTTCTTCATGTAATCTTTACCTACCTTTATTTACCCTTCTTCCTTTCCTGCATGTTTAATAATTTCTTTCCTTTGTGTCTTTTTCCTTTGTATCAAATATATGAGTACAGTAAAGAGGGGTGGCCACTACTCCAGTGCTTATTCTTCACCAAAATCCCCAGGTGAGCCATTACTGTTATGGCTGTATATGACTAGTGTGTCTCCTCCCTCTTCATTTAACTATATTATTTTTTGCTTTATTTGTGAATATTTTCAAGCTTGAAATACACACTTTGCATTTGTGAACCAGAGACATAATGGTTGCAGGTTTTTTGTTGAAGTAGATCGTTCAAGTGAAATGATAAAAAGGAGGCTTTATAGTTGTTTGACATCTGATAATGATGTCAAAGTTAAATTTGTAAAGCTATATTTTGACTACATGTGGAGGAGCATTCGCTGGAGCAATACAAATCTGTATTATTTGTACATGTGTTCTACAAAGAATATTATAAAAAACCTTCCAGAAAGTGTAAAAATATAGTAAGAGTTGCAGAAAAAAAGCAGTGCAAAAACATGTCTTCTTTTTTCATTTTATTTGCAGCTTCTTTCTTTTCTGGGTTATTTCAGCCTAAGTTTTGAAATATTGAAAGACCTCTTTGCACCTTCTGTTCTAAGTGAAAACATCTCTAAAAAAAAGTAACATGCATAAGTTGAGACTTTGGACCATACTATTAAATAGTATGACTATTTTTAACAAAAGATACTCCTACCTTTTCCAGTTTTCATTGTTAAAGAACAACAAAGAAGATACTTTATTTCCCATAGATTTAGGCTGCTATGCACAGTTTTCTTTCAAAAACTCAAAAGAACTTAGAAAACAGATAAGTAAGTTTTGTATATACATTAAATAATCAGAAAATCATTAGCCAAAAATTAATACAGATTTCTTGTGTGCCTTTTGAGTAATAAATAAATAAATATACTGCTGTCTGAAATAGCAGTGTTGTTGTTTAACCCCAACAGGCAACAAAGCACCACACAGCTGGTTGCTTACTCCCTACCCCCCAGCAGGGTGGGGGAACAGAATTGGAAAGATAAAAGTAAGAAGGCTTGTTTGTCTTTGAAAAACCAAACCATACAACTTGCATTCTGTGCAACAATTCTGTGCAATATCACAATAAATGATATCATTTTAAAAGGCTATGGCTGATGTTTGCCTGAAGCTCTTGCACTGTCAAAAGGCAGAATAGGCCTTTTAAAAGTCTAGAATTATATATTTGCAATATGTGTGTATCTTCTTGATTCCATGTCCAGCCACGTGAGTTACAGGGGTGTAGTTGTGTGGTGTACAAGCATATGATTTATTCTTAAATGCTGATGAGTCTGTTTTGGACTTTGCATGCAGACTTGAGTGATAACTTGTCAGAGAGGTATGATATGTTTAAGGTTTTTTTGACTTCTATTCATCTTCTCTTTCATTTGTTTGCTTTTATTGCTTTGGTCAGTCAATGGAACCCCAAGCAGTCAATTATCCACCCCAAAATCTACAAAGTCCTCCAGTTCTTCACCAACAAGCCCAGGCAGCTTTCGTGGACTCAAAGTAAGTGTAAAAGTAATGAAAACATCTAAGTTCCATTAATTATTGAATGATGTATTATAGTGGTAGTGAAGATTAAAAAAAAATTAATCTATAGGGTAGCCTTGCTAGTATGATATCTGAGTTGGAGTGGAGGAAAGATCTGAAGTAAGATATTTGTATTTTGTTTTTGGCTGATAGGAAAGGCAGAATGTGATAGTAGCTTGAATACACTAATTTGACCTCTGTAATTTCCATTCTTTTGTGGATTGCAGAAATCCCCCAAGTAATTTATATTCCCTAAGCCTGTATAAATGCAGTTTCCTCTTTTGGATACATTAGTCTTGTAGCATTGGCCAAAATTTCATCTGAAGCACCCTTGGCTGTGATGCACAGTATCACCCTTAATGCAGTCTCCTGCCTGAAAGCGTGTGAAGGGTTCTATTGGGAGCAGTCTGATGTCTGACAGATTTTATTCTGTCTTGCACCAAGAGAATTCTCTTCCTCATCCACTTGGAAACTGGTAGCATTTACAGTGCTCAGAGGCTGCTCTGTGCCTTTTACCTCAGTAAAATTAAAGGAACAGTCTGGAGCACAGTTGAGCATCTTCCTGCTACATTCCTTTCAAGAAAACATTTCATATGAAGTCATTAATTGCAGCCTTTCTGGAAGGACACTGGATGGTAGGCACTGATTATTCTGATCAAGTAATAGCTCCCATTGGTGGACACAGTGGTTGTGAAGAGACTGCATAATTCTGTGGAAAACTGTTTTCTCAATTAAGACACTAGCACAAGGACGTGATTCGAATGGTATTTAGATTTTGGTTTTGACATGCTAATTGTTACTGAGTCTTTGTCTGTTTTGCAAGGAGTATGGCACTGATTTCTGCCAGTCTTCTGTGATAATTCTGAGGGGGGAAAAAAAGGTTTATTTATTTAATTCAAATATATTGTCTGTTGTTTAGTTCATTGAAGCAATTTAGTGTTGATCCCTGTCTTTATGTTGTTGAGCTGTACCATCCCTTAGCTTCTCCTTGTCCAAAGCAACATAGATTGGCCTTTCCCTTATGAAATATTTTCAAGAGCAGTCTATTAGTTCTGACATTGAAAATTAGAACTATGTGTCTTAAAATTTGTCTGGACAGCTCTGCTATAAAGACTTTACTTACAGTAAAGGACACCAAAATCATTGGACTTCAGGCTCTCAGCTAGTCTGCACTATATTTAATAAATGTTCTTTTGTCTTTCTTTAATGAAATTACAAGTTTAGAAACTACGTAATTTGTTTCACCCCCCCAGCCCTGTCTGCTTTTAGCTGATTATATCTCCATTAGGATAGGGATAGTTCTGATAGTAACAAGCAATTTTCAGTAAAGTGGACATGTCCTCTTTTCCCTTCACTGTCCATTTCACTGAAGTAGACACTTGTACTTTTTCATTTTTGCATTTAATTGATGATTATAATATTAATTAACTAATAGGTTATTATGTCAAATACTTCATCTCTATATGACCAAACAGCAAAAACAAATTAATCATCTCAGACCTGATGTTACTGAAGTAGTTAGTATTTATTGATTTATCCCATTAGAATGCATCTGTTCATTAGGAGGATCTCAGCTATGTTCCTGAGACTAAGGATAGGGCAAGTTATCTTATGAATCTCAGGATAAATTCCAAACAGATCAAGTGCACTGTGCAGTCACCCTTGTTTCTTTGTTATGTTCTAGTAGTAATGACTGTTTTGGTGAAGTAGCTACATAAAACCAGTAACAGGGAGGCATGGTTTTATGCAAACTCAGATTCTTTTAAGAAACCCATTATTATTTTTGTGGGATTCATGAGGAAAGCAGAGAAGAATTTTATTATTTTTGGATTACTGCTTTTCTCTATTCTTAGATAATTCCATGTTCATAAGACTGCATTGCTGTGCAGACAAATAGTATGGTTTCCTGGCCATGATTACAGCTCAATGAGAATATAGATATAAATACCATGACAGAAAGTGAAAGAAAAAAGTATGTTTCCAAGATTTCTATTTTTACTATTTACTTTAGTAGAGCATGAATCAACAGCACTTAATAATGGTTTTAAATGAGTTTGGGCCAGCAGGGATATTTTGGGAAAGTGATGTCAAAACTTCCTTATGCTTACTTGAATGTGGTTTATTGTCCCCTTTTGAAGTATCACAAAGTCTTGTCATATTTTTAAAAAAGATAAAATTGTACAAATAAAGAAGCTTTATAGAATCATAGAATGTTTAGGGCTGGAAGGGACCTCCAAAGGTCATCTAGTGCAGCGCCCCTGCAGTGAGCAGGGCTATCCTCAACTAGACCAGGCTGCTCAGAGCCTTGTCTAACCTCACCTTGAATATCTGCAGGGATGGTGCCTCAACCACCTTCCTGGGAAGCCTATTCCACTGTTCTACCACCCTCAAGGTAAAGTACTTCTTCCTAATATCTAACTTAAATCTATTCTTCTCTAATTTAAACCCATTACCCCTTGTCCTTTCACTAGAGGCCCTTGTAAACAGCCCCTCTCCAGCCTTCCTGTAGGCCCCCTTCAGGTACTGGAAGGTGGCTATAAGTTCGCCCTGGAGCCTTCTCTTGTCCAGACTGAACAACCCCAGCTCCTTCAGCCTGTCCTCATAAGAGAGGTGTTTCAGCCCTCTGATCATCTCCGTTACCCTCCTCTGGACCCGCTCCATCAGGTCCATTTCTTTCCTGTGTTGAGGGCTCCAGAACTGGATGCAATACTCCAGGTGAGGTCTCACCAGAGCAGAGGAGAGGGACAGAATCACCTCTCTCAATCTGCTGGCCACCCTTCTCTTGATGCAGCCCAGGATGCCATTGGCCTTCTTGGCTGCAATTGAACACTGCTGGCTCATGTCCAGCTTCTCATCCACCAACACCCTCAAATCCTTTTCTGCTGAGCTGCTTTCCAGCACCTCATCTCCCAGCCTGTATTGATAGTGAGGGTTGTTCCGACCTAGGTGCAGGACCCTGCACTTTAGTCTTGTTGAACTTCATGAGGTTCACTTGGGCCCACCTCTCCAGCCTATCCAGGTCCCTCTGGATGACATCCCATCCCTCCAGCCTTTTGACAGCACCACTCAGCTTGGTGTCATCTGAGAGCTTGCTGATGGTGCCCTCAATCCTATTCTCAATATCATTAATGAAGATATTAAACAGTACAGGTCCCAGTACAGACCCCTGAGGGATACCATTTGTCACTGCTCTCGAACTGGACATCGAGCCATTGACCACCTTGGCTTAGCCACGCTGGTCTCTTCCCTTTCTTGCTTGATTTCTTACACCTGGGGATCAAGATCTCATAGTCGCTGAAGAGCGTCCTTAAAAATCTGCCAGCTTAGTTCTGCCCCCTTGTCTCTGAGGACTGTTTCACAAGGTATCCTATTCACTAACTCCTTGAAGAGCTGGAAGTTTTCTTTTCTGAAGTTAAAGGCCCTGACTGTGCTTTTTGTCTGAGCTCTGACCCTAAGTAGCATGAATTATATCAATTCATGGTCACTGCCACCTAGCCTGCCTTTAATCTTGAGATCCCTAGTCGAGCCCTTTCTCAGAATCCCAATTATTCTTAATAGGATTATGGTTGAATTTGCCTTATTGTTACTTTTTCTATTGATTGACCAGTTCGCCAAAGTGAAAGGATATTAAAAGCTGATCTAACGAATACCTTAAGTTCTTGGTTAACTTTAAGCTTTTGTGTAGTCCCTTTTACTTCAACGAGGATGATAATGTACTTAGTTAAACATGTGCTTAGGTAATTTGAAGGATCAGTGCCTGTCTTCATCAAGGTATTAAACTCTTTTTAATGTGTGTGCTTCTGTTAGCAGTTACAACCTAGTGACAGAGGTACAGTAGCAGTTTTCAGAGGAATGTTAAACGTTTTTTTCTAAGTTTGGCTAGGTGCACTTTGAGGATAATGCAGGATCAAAATAGTATCAATGATGTTTGTGTAGGTGTTTCTGTCTGGAACTTTCCAGATACTAGGGTGTGTGTACATACTTGTACATGTGTACTACACAGTTCACAGTCTCTCATCAGCACATTGTGAAATGTGCAGGAGGTCAAGGACAGCACAGTTAGTGCATCTTAGACATACTATGAAGATGTTGTGCAACTATAGGAGATAGGACTGAAGTCAATGTGTTTGTACAGGACATTGTAGATCACAGAATCAGTATGTTTGGAAAGGACCTCCAGGATCATCAAGTTCAACTTTTGTCCTAGCATTTCTCTAACCACTACACCATATTCTCAAGCGCCGCATCTACTAATTTTTTAAACACCTCCAGGGATGGTGACTCCACCACCTCCCTGGGCAGCCTGTTCCAGCATCTAATTACCCTCTCAGTGAAGAATTTCTTCCTAATATCCAATCTAAATCTCCCCTGATGCAACTTGAGGTCATTTCCCCTCATCCTGTCGTTACTAATTTGAGAGAAGAGACCAACACCAGCCTCGCTACAAACTCCTTTTAGGTAGTTGTAAAGGGCAGTAAGGTCTCCTCTCAGTCTCCTCTTCTCTAGACTAAACAAACACAGTTCCCTCATCCGCTCTTCATAGGCCATGCTTTCCAGCCCTCTCACCAGCTTCGTTGCCCTTCTCTGCACCTGCTCCAGCACCTCAATGTCCTACTTGTACTATGGTGACCAAAACTGGACACAGTACTCAAGGTGCAGTCTCACAAGTGCCCAGTGCAGGGGCACAATCACCCCCCTACTTCTGCTGGCCACACTGTTTCTGATACAGGCCAGGATGCCATTGTCCTTGGTTATCTGGGCACACTGCTGGCTCATGTTCAGCCGGCTATCAACCAACACCCCCAGGTCCTTTTCTGCCAGGCAGCTTTCCAGCCACTCCTCCCCAAGCCTGTAGTGTTGCTGGGGACTGTTGTGACCAAAGTACATGACCTGACACTTGGCTTTGTTAAACCTCATACAATTGACCTCAGCCCATTGCTCCAGCCTGTCCAGATCCCACTGCAGAGCCTTCCTACCCTCAAGCAGATCGATACTTATGCTTAATTTTGTGTCATCTGCAAATTTACTGAGGGTACATTCGATTCCCTCGTCCAGGTTATTGATGAAGATATTAAACAAGACAGGTCCCAAAACTGAGCCCTGAGGGACACCGCTTGTGTCTGGTCGCCAACTGGATTTTACTCCATTCGCCACCACCCTCTGGGCTCGGCCACCCAGCCACTTTCTAACCCAGCGAAGAGTCTTCCTATCTATGCCATGAGCTGCCAGCTTCTCTAGCAGAATGCTGTGGGAAATGGTGCCAAACGCCTTACTGAAATCCAGGTAGACAACATCCAACATCTACCACCTTGCCCTCATCCACTAGGTGAGTCACCTGATCATAGAAGGAGATCAGGTTGGTTAAACAGGACTTGCCCTTCATGAACCCATGTTGGCTGGGCCTGATCCCTCCGTTGTCCTGCACTTGCCATGTGATCACCCCCAAGATGAACTGTTCCATAACCTTTCCTGGGACTGAGGTCAGGCTGACAGGCCTGTAGTTCCCTGGATCATCCTTTCTGCCCTTCTTGTCGATGGGTGTCACATTGGCAAGTCTCTAGTCATCTGGGACCTCCCCAGTTGACCAGGATTGCTGGTAAATTATGTAGAGAGGCTTGGCAAATTCTTCTGCCAGTTCCCTCAGCGTTCTTGGGTGGATCCCATCTGTCCCCATAGACTTGTGGGTTTCCAGTTGGCTTAGAAGGTCATTAACTACCACTTCCTGGATTATGAGGGGATTATTCTGTTCTCTCTCCCTATCTTCCAGTTCAGGGGATTGAATACCATCTTTGTATGTCTAGCAACCTGATGGCAAAAGTCCTTCATTTCTGTCCAGACAAGCAATAAATACAGACAAAGAATTCCTTTAGATGGGTGATCTAAAAGGCACCATCTCATGTAGCTGCCAAAAACTTAGGTATTTCTTTCAATATGAAAAAAAAAACTCTCAAATGTTTCCACAAACATTTGTGTCATGGACAATTAATCTCATCCTGAGTGTGAAGTTTATCAGCTTCACATTTCACTTCAGGAGAATATGGTTTTAGATCTTTGGATCCTTCCTCAAACTCCAGTGAGTCAAAAAAAATCAAATACCACCAGATATATAGTTGTCTGGCATTACTTTCTTCTGTCCCTGCACTTTTCTATTTGAAATACAAGCACTATGTTTACACTTTTGGGGGGCTATATGGTAGCATTTTGACTAAAAAGATTTGTAATAAAACTTTACCGCTGGACCAGTAGGTGAAGCTTGATTAAAATAATAATTAAGGCTGCTGCTTTTTCATCCTCAAATCACTGACTTAAGCTCTGATCCAGATTTTAAGGGAAACTTGGGCCAGTACCTCCCTGCTACTTATACATATTTCAATTAATTCTCTTGGACTCTGTGATAGTTTAAAGTTTTTTTCAGGTGTTTTTTGTTACTGGTGTTATTTTGTTGTTGTTGTTTGTTTGTTGTTTTTGTTTTTTTTTGTTTGGGTTTTTTTTTTTGTGTGTGGTTTTTTTTGTTTGGGTTTTTTTTTTTGTGTGTGGTTTTTTTTGTTTGGGTTTTTTTTTTTGTGTGTGGTTTTTTTTGTTTGGGTTTTTTTTTTTGTGTGTGGTTTTTTTTGTTTGGGTTTTTTTTTTTGTGTGTGGTTTTTTTTGTTTGGGTTTTTTTTTTTGTGTGTGGTTTTTTTTGTTTGGGTTTTTTTTTTTGTGTGTGGTTTTTTTTGTTTGGGTTTTTTTTTTTGTGTGTGGTTTTTTTTGTTTGGGTTTTTTTTTTTGTGTGTGGTTTTTTTTGTTTGGGTTTTTTTTTTTGTGTGTGGTTTTTTTTGTTTGGGTTTTTTTTTTTGTGTGTGGTTTTTTTTGTTTGGGTTTTTTTTTTTGTGTGTGGTTTTTTTTGTTTGGGTTTTTTTTTTTGTGTGTGGTTTTTTTTGTTTGGGTTTTTTTTTTTGTGTGTGGTTTTTTTTGTTTGGGTTTTTTTTTTTGTGTGTGGTTTTTTTTGTTTGGGTTTTTTTTTTTGTGTGTGGTTTTTTTTGTTTGGGTTTTTTTTTTTGTGTGTGGTTTTTTTTGTTTGGGTTTTTTTTTTTGTGTGTGGTTTTTTTTGTTTGGGTTTTTTTTTTTGTGTGTGGTTTTTTTTGTTTGGGTTTTTTTTTTTGTGTGTGGTTTTTTTTGTTTGGGTTTTTTTTTTTGTGTGTGGTTTTTTTTGTTTGGGTTTTTTTTTTTGTGTGTGGTTTTTTTTGTTTGGGTTTTTTTTTTTGTGTGTGGTTTTTTTTGTTTGGGTTTTTTTTTTTGTGTGTGGTTTTTTTTGTTTGGGTTTTTTTTTTTGTGTGTGGTTTTTTTTGTTTGGGTTTTTTTTTTTGTGTGTGGTTTTTTTTGTTTGGGTTTTTTTTTTTGTGTGTGGTTTTTTTTGTTTGGGTTTTTTTTTTTGTGTGTGGTTTTTTTTGTTTGGGTTTTTTTTTTTGTGTGTGGTTTTTTTTGTTTGGGTTTTTTTTTTTGTGTGTGGTTTTTTTTGTTTGGGTTTTTTTTTTTGTGTGTGGTTTTTTTTGTTTGGGTTTTTTTTTTTGTGTGTGGTTTTTTTTGTTTGGGTTTTTTTTTTTGTGTGTGGTTTTTTTTGTTTGGGTTTTTTTTTTTGTGTGTGGTTTTTTTTGTTTGGGTTTTTTTTTTTGTGTGTGGTTTTTTTTGTTTGGGTTTTTTTTTTTGTGTGTGGTTTTTTTTGTTTGGGTTTTTTTTTTTGTGTGTGGTTTTTTTTGTTTGGGTTTTTTTTTTTGTGTGTGGTTTTTTTTGTTTGGGTTTTTTTTTTTGTGTGTGGTTTTTTTTGTTTGGGTTTTTTTTTTTGTGTGTGGTTTTTTTTGTTTGGGTTTTTTTTTTTGTGTGTGGTTTTTTTTGTTTGGGTTTTTTTTTTTGTGTGTGGTTTTTTTTGTTTGGGTTTTTTTTTTTGTGTGTGGTTTTTTTTGTTTGGGTTTTTTTTTTTGTGTGTGGTTTTTTTTGTTTGGGTTTTTTTTTTTGTGTGTGGTTTTTTTTGTTTGGGTTTTTTTTTTTGTGTGTGGTTTTTTTTGTTTGGGTTTTTTTTTTTGTGTGTGGTTTTTTTTGTTTGGGTTTTTTTTTTTGTGTGTGGTTTTTTTTGTTTGGGTTTTTTTTTTTGTGTGTGGTTTTTTTTGTTTGGGTTTTTTTTTTTGTGTGTGGTTTTTTTTGTTTGGGTTTTTTTTTTTGTGTGTGGTTTTTTTTGTTTGGGTTTTTTTTTTTGTGTGTGGTTTTTTTTGTTTGGGTTTTTTTTTTTGTGTGTGGTTTTTTTTGTTTGGGTTTTTTTTTTTGTGTGTGGTTTTTTTTGTTTGGGTTTTTTTTTTTGTGTGTGGTTTTTTTTGTTTGGGTTTTTTTTTTTGTGTGTGGTTTTTTTTGTTTGGGTTTTTTTTTTTGTGTGTGGTTTTTTTTGTTTGGGTTTTTTTTTTTGTGTGTGGTTTTTTTTGTTTGGGTTTTTTTTTTTGTGTGTGGTTTTTTTTGTTTGGGTTTTTTTTTTTGTGTGTGGTTTTTTTTGTTTGGGGTTTTTTTTATGTGTGTGTGCTTTCAATTCCTTAACGCTAACCTAGAAGTATAAAAGTTGATGTGCATAGTATCTGGCAGGGTGAAGCCATCTGCCACAAATTCTGTAGTGCAAAGTATCACATAGTTTTTAATGGGTTGCACGTTAGTAAGGGAGAAAGGAAGAATGCTAAATAGCTTTACCTTCATTATTATACCTAGCTAATAAGCACGTTGGTTACTAAAGTAGGTGTGTTAAGCTTAACGAGTATGACAAATCTCATGTGAGTTTTTATCATAAAACCACATATGATGCTGATAAACCTGGTCACTTCAGTTATGGTCAGTCTATATCAAGTATTATAAAATATAGAGAAATGTGTTTATATATATATTTTTTTTTAATCTGGAAACCGAATTATTCTACTGGAAATAGGTCTGCATATGAAGAAAAAAAAAAGTTGGGCAGTTATCTTTTGTAACTTTTAACAGCTTCTTTCATTAATCTTTAAAATTATATTCAGCTAGTTTTTAAAACTGTGTTCATCTGGATATTCTCAGTTTCTCTATTTAGCTCTGGTTGTGCTGTTGAAACAAATTCAGTGCAGGGAGACATCTTGAAGGAAGTAAAAGCATTGTTATATTCTGTATCGCATCATGTTTAAATAGAACAGGAGTGACTGTCAACATAAGATGTTCTTGGCCAATATAATCTACCTTCTGAAGTGATTTAGTCAAAGGGCTGGATAGCCATTGCTGCTCTAAATTACTCTCTGAGCCATCAGATTCTGCCTCAGGACTGAGTTTTGTAGGATTCAAGTATGAGATCTTCTAGGTCCCTTCCAACCCCTAATATCTATGTATGAATCTATGAATCTATGAGATGGGTAACGGCAGTGGGTGAGAACAGTAGCACCATGTGGACTACAGGAGGAGGAATCATTGTATACCTAATGTGTGTTGTGATAGATTACATCCGTATTCACTAGTTTAGCATCAAAGCAATGTGCATCCTTTTCTCCTTGCTCTTTCAGGAATAGGGTGAACCAGCTAAGTCTACTTGCACATCCAAAAACGTGTACTTCACCTTCAAAAGAACTGCAGCTCTCGGGATATCAACAGTACAAGATGTTCTAAATGTTACACATCACTCGATGGTTAAATTATTAGAAAATTTAATACTACAAGTTGCTTTATTCTGAGTCACTTATAGTTAATTCCTACCTCCTCACCGCCTTTTCTGTCTAGTCAAGCACCTCGCAGACATCTTAAAGAGTTTATTTCTATTGTTCTCTGACACAGTAGGGAAGAACTAGACCAATCTTGCTGCTGAGGAACTGAGACACAGACCTACAGCACCCTAATTGCAGGCAATCTCTGTTGTAGAGTGAGCTTGGCCTCATGTTTAGAGCCATGAGGCAAATTAGTGGTAGAGCTGAGGTTAAACTTGCCATTTCAGATCCTGATCTAGCACCTCAGCCACAACAGCACCACTGGATTTTTAAATTTTTATTATTGTTATTATTCCTTTTAGTTTTTTCCTGCTGGTGTTTGCTTCCTTCTTGTAAATCTGGTGGTAATAAGGAATGTGCCCGGTCATGGTCTGACCTGATTACAGAGATGATGGAAGATGGGAATGTGGAATAGGTATTCCCATGTAGTGTCACTCGCTGAAAACCCAAAATAGATTACTAATATTATTGGATGATGACTAATACTTTGCAGAGAGCTGTTATCTCCACTTAATGCTTGAAGATGTGACTGACTGCTTAAGAGACTGACACATGATTTTGCATAAAAGTAATTTAACACGAATGTCTGTGTTAAATAAACAGGCAACTCTGAAAGACATCAGCAATAATCTAGGCTGGTTTTAACTTATTAGCAAGGAGCAGAGTAGTAGCTGACTGGTTGCTGTTTGATGCTACTTCTGTGTCAGATGCTCGTAAACATCATTGTTCTAGAGGCTCTGCAAAATTAAATTGTACAGCTTCTACTGTACCTTTAACTGATTTGGTACCTCAGCTGCCACTAGAAACTTAAGCATTCATTAGCATTTCATGAGCCTTTAGACAATATCCCTATCTGCCAGTTCAGTTCTTTCATTGACAATAGTGTTAATGATTTAAAATATTCAGCAGTGTAACCAGACAATGTCAGCTAAAATGGAAAATGCTGCATTTGCATTCCTGGTGTCATCCAAAGCCATTTCAACAGACACTAAGCTTAAGGCAGAGAAGCATTTTAATCCTTTATGTGGTGAGTGGTAAGAACTACTATAATAGCCCATGAAGAAAACAAGATATGGAACTTCATAGAACAGCAAGAAATGTTACATTGAGGAGGAATGATCTAAAATATATTTTAATTTCATAGAGCATCTCTATACTTCACTGTAATGGAAGACCTTGTAAACCAGTGGTACATAGAACACACCAAGTACATTTTACTGTTTTTGGCATTCATTCCTATGCTTCCATTCCTTATTAAAATAAAAATTGATTATAGTGTATGTCCCTGGGCAGTGTGACCTTAAGTTGAATTGTGAAGACTCAGATCGAATGCCAATTAAGTTGATAATGCAGCAAAAGTAGTTTTCTCCAGCCTTCATCCTTCAAAATCATTTGGATATTTGGGGATTTTTTACACACTGTCACAGTATCCTAAAACTGTATCTATGTCTGGACACAGATATGTAACTTAAAATGCTTGTAGATCTCGCATATCTTCACATCCATAATAACCTAAAATATCAACCATTAGCTTACCAGGCAAATCTGACTATCATCACAGATGTACTCAGCCACCTATGCCAGAATTATTTTCTTTAAATGAAAACCAGTATAGCCATGCAAGCATTTTTATGTTAGCTTCTTAGAATGTTTCAGTGCTCATCGAGAGAGCCTGTATTGACAGAGTTCACTTAGGGAAACCTCAGATAGTGCTGGCTACAAAGGGATGTGTTAGGCTAAGGAAAGCATGTGGTTGCTGCACTGGCCACTGAGTAGTTTTTTGGAGGTGGCTGTCTCTGGCCTACATGAAAATGTACACAGAGGGTATTGTAACAGTCTTGTGTGGAATGAGGAGGGAATGTTGCCTACTCACACACTGGCTCTGTAGTGGAAATTGGTGCAGCCAGAGGGAATTTTTTATTATTTTTTTTTTAGCTGCTTACTGAAATCTGTTCAGTTACTTCATAGGAATATCAGAGCTGGACCTTAAATTAATGCAAGTGAGAATGATATGATGAACTGGAAGAAACCAAGAATAAAAAGATCGTAGTATAAAAGCAAGCTGACTCTGTAGAGGTACATTTAAGGTTGTTTTTTTTTAACTTTGCTGAGTTTTTTGTCTGTTACCTTCCTTTGATTACTTTGCTATAAGAAGTAATGTTATTCTGTACTTTCCTAGATCTCTCCACATGGTGGATCTTCTTCCAATGTGAATGGTGTACCTGAATCACTCCATTGCCAGAGTCCTGAAGGTAGGACACCAATAATTGCAAAAGTTTTGTTTTAGGTGACACTTGATTACCACTTTTAGATGGTTCCTGATGATTCAATTTTTTGATCTGAGATGCTTCCCACCTTGTTGACATCCATCTTGAAAAACATGTAATCACATTTTCTATGTCAAGGCAGTGAAACTAGGAAATAAATTTTTGGGTTTTTTTTTGTCATGTGGTAGCATATTAGTGCATTCTGCTCTTCAAGACTCGCTATTAGGACTTTGAATATGATCTGCAGAGTATCACTAGAAATGTGTTTGTGGCTGGAATTAAAGCGGAGTCCTCCTCAAAACAACACATTGTGCTTCAGGTAGAACCACTAGCCCATCAACTGATCTTAGCTAAACTTAACCTTTATTTCCTTATTACTTTAAAGCAATGTGGTTTGGTTTGCCTTTTTTTTTCCCCTTCCAATTATATTTACATCTCATTGTGGAGTCAGTTTTTAATTTAAAAATACTGAAGTAAACAGATATCAAAAATTTTCATTTTGGAAATGTAACAGTGAAGGGAGCTTGAAAGAATTGAGCAGCTAATACTTGGTTATTTTTCATGCATTGTAGATCAATCTTACTTATTTTTTTGCTTTAGGAATCAAAAAGATTCTTCAAAAAAAAGTTTTTTCAGTTCAGAAATATTTAGATTAAGGACTTCTAGCTGTATTCATTTCTTCTAGAATATGTCCATACAAAAACATAGTAATGTTAATAGTTAATAGTTAATGTTATTTGTGTGTTAAAAGGTCAAACAAATGTGATTAGTTTTATCTTGTTCCTTCTTACATTTGAGATTAAAACCAAGGGAATAAGCTGTGAAGAAAACAACTTACTTTTAGGTTTGCTTGGGGTTTTTTTGCATGTGTGACTGTTCTGCATCCATGGAACCCACTGGGGATATATTACATCCTGCTGACACTTTTGCTTGCATTATTGACTTTTTGTTTTGCAGGTGTGAATGGAAACAAGTGCTCAGGTTCATCTACCATTCTTGAGAAGTATAAAGTGGGGAAGGTGATCGGTGATGGCAATTTTGCTGTCGTAAAGGAGTGCGTGGAACGGTGAGCAAGTACTCTGTGACTCTGTGTGTTTTACTGGATGAAGCCCTGTGGACTCGCATAATCTCATAGGAAGTGGGATGAGACATGCAAAGAGCAGTTGCAAAGATATGCTTACACTTCAGGAGACCTAGGCATAGCAAAATGCAGAGAGTATGTATTTTTCTGGCAAAGGGATATAAGAGCAGCAGAGGAATATGGCTATTATTCCAAAAACTATAGAAGTTATTACCTGCTAATGGAGGTTCCCTAGATCTTCAAGGACTTCCCTCACACAACAGACTGTTGTGGATAGCAGGAAATTGTTTGTGGCATCTGAACAGTCTTTGAGAAACCCACCTTCTGCCTCAGCAGTTCTGCTGCTGTAGTATCCCTACTGCCTGCTGCTTAATTTTTTACAGCTTTCAGTGTACCAAGGGCTAGATATCTTACAGACACGCAGTCGGTGGCCATTAGCCTGTGCTACTGACTCCCTTGTGCTTAATTCTTTCACAAGGTAGTGTGGTGAGTAGCCAGAGACTTTTCAAATCAGCTCTTCAATATTCTAGACTATGGAATATTCTTGTGCCTGATTTCCCCTGGGGTAGCCAGGATACTTTTACAGGCTTGTGCTGTATTACAGCTCTTCCCTTGCAAGCTTTGTTTTACACTTTGCTGCTGGTGCAAACATAACAGATGATTTGACTGTCGCTTTCTCAGTGTATTTTTTAGAACCACCTTCTGCTGTCTTCAGCAAGAAGAGAGTATGTCAGCTTCTTAAATATTATGAGGAATCTCCAGCACATATGCAAATACTGGGCAAGTTCAGCAAATGTCAGTAAAAACTATATAAGTTACAGGAACAGTTTCAATTATTTGATCTTCATCTGATGGTTTTACTTCAATGAAAAGAAAGATTATTATGAATAGAAACATCTCATTCCAGTCTTAGCAGATCAGAGATGCACAGAAAGATAACAAATGCACCAAAAGGTTTGGGTACTGAGGCTGAACCTGGAGCCTCCTCTATTGATTTGTAGGTGACTGGATCTTATAGGCCATAACTTTCTGAAGTCATTATTGTTTTTTTTCTCAAGAGAATTGTTTCTTCACACTGTATCGGTATTATTTCTCTCCATTCCTGATTATTATGATGATAATACTGGCAGGTGGTATGTAACACAGTGTCTAATACACCCTTCTGGTTTGTAGGAGAAAATGACAATGACTATTTTCAATACTATTCTTTTTTTTTTTTTGAGAAAGTGATGTACAAGCATGCAGGATTTATAGAGTAAGGAATAAAGGCTGAGGTGGCAGCTCTTAGAGGTACTGAGAACAGTGCTGAGAAGGAAAAAATGCTAAATGTCACCTGAATATGCTACAGTTGCTGCTCCAAATAATTTCCTGTTGGATATGCATGTTTAAGATTAGGTGCTTCCTGTCAGTGTTAACATCTAGACTCCAAGGTCCTGTTTGTTGGGTTTTTTTAAATTTTTTAGGAGTTTCTACCAAGAAGCTGTAGAGATCAATGAGGTCACCCCTCAGCCTCCTTTTATCCAAAGCAGAACACCCCAAAATCCTCAGCTGCTCCTTATAGGACATTCCTTCTAGCCCTTTCACCACCTTTGTTAAGCTTCTCTGGACAATTCAAGAACTTGAACATCCTTCTTAAATCATGGGCCCCAGAACTGCACAGAACATTCACAGCAAAGCTGCAGCAATGCTGAACACAGCAGGATAATCTCTGCAGTGACAGGTTGTCCTGTGCTTGATGCAGCCCAGGGTGCTGCCAGGGCTCTGCTGACTGCTGCTGAGGCTGCTGGTGACCAGCACCTGCAGATCCCTGTCCATGGGGCTGCTCACTAGACACTCCTCTCCCAGTTTATACTTGTGCCTGGCATTACTCTGTCATCAGTGCAGAATCCAGCCTTTTGACTTGTTAAATTTCTTCCCATCAATTGTAGCCCAATGCTCCAGTCTATCTAAATCCCTCTGTGAGGCCTCTTTTTCCTTCAAGAGAGTCAACAGCACCTCCCAGTTTGGGAGCATCAGCAAACTTGCTAATGGTGCATTCAGCTCATGCACCCAGATTTATTGATATTGAATAGGACTGGGCCCAAAGTTTTGGCACAGAACAAATGAATGGTGCTTCACAGTGTCTATGTGCCCTGAAACTGGCTATGCATCCTCTGTTATCTATAGAGACAACAATGTTCTTGAAAGATAACAGGTTAAAAGTATAAGAGAACATAATTTATTATTTTCAGGAATATTGACTTTACATTTTAGAAATCACTTACGTCCCACTGAAAGTAGGACAAAGGCTGCTAAGCCTCTTGGGTTTCAAAACATTGTAATTTTTTTGAATGAGGGGATTGGACTAGATTATTTTGGAAAGGAAAAAAAAGGCAAAATTAAAAATCTAGGCTTGTGTGTGATTCAATCTTTATAGTTAGTGAGGCATTATTACATGGATTTAGATAAAATAAATATACAACAGTTAAGTGCTAACAACAGCAATGAGAGGAAATGCTTATCTTAATTCTTATTAATTATTATACTTCATTTCTAATTGCTTTGTGCATAGAATTCTTAGTTGTGGAGATTTCTTAAAATCCTACTATACCAGCTGTTCTACAAAAAAGAATAAGATGGTCTCTTTTGTAAAGGGTGCCTATATGTCTATATATAAAGATATGAGTCAACAGATGGCCACTGACATCTAGACAGCAGAATACCCGAAACCTGACAGACAGTGCTGGTGTACAACAGGCACTGGTATTAACACACGAATTATGTGGATGATATCCAGGTTGGTTTGGGGTTTTTTTCTTGGGTGCTATTGCAAAGGACATCTGCAGGGGGGATTCAAAGCTGGTTGATAAACTGGCTTTGTGAATGTTACCTCTGTCTACACAACATAAGTGGCCCAAGGTTTACTAAGTGGGTTTTGCTGATCAGTTGTATGCAGTGTTTCAGATAATGCATTTAATTGAGTAAAACACATAAATGGTGACTCTGAATTGCACACTGTGCTCAGAGTAGATTTTATATCAGGCCTATAGGAGGGTGGCATTTCACAGATACCGTTTAGATAACACTTCCATCTAACGAGTGGATCAGGTTGTAACTATGACAACCTTGCAGATACAGTTGCACTTTCAGAGCAGAGATTATCTACTGCATTTTGTTTGAATAATGGATAAATTGCATGTAAAACATTAATTCAGGTTTTGGTTTTTTCGGTAAGGTTACATCCTTTTGAGTGGTTACAAGTAACGCCAAAAAATACAGTGAAAATTATCTTGTAAGTTTAGAAACACACCTGACTTTTGCTTTTGTTACTGCCTCCAGTGGTTTTTGCCATACATGTGGTGCTCTGATGCACACTGGAGTCTGTAGGTACTGACACAAAATAGGAGCAAGAGGGTCTTACGGAGTTTTCTTGTCATTTTTTAATTCATCAGTAATATAAGTATTAATGTCTTCTTTGTCCATTAAAATGATAATTCATTTGTGTAGTTATTTTCTCCCTTTTTGGAGATTTCTATTGCTTAAAGGGGTAAAAGGCAAACAAGAGATCCTTTCTATGAGAGTATGTCCTGAAAACTTTGTATATAACCATCCTCATCAATGTCATGGGACTGTAGATAACTGCTATCAGTCTTTAATAACGAAAGAGTGAAAAACAAAAAAATCAGTCTAGTAAATTCTGTGGAATTTTAGACTATTCTATAAGGAACTACAGGTTTTTAGCTATGTTGAATTCTATTGAATTTTTACACTAGGATTTCATAGCACTCATTAACACAGAAATGTATATGATTTTATACTTTCATCCTACCAGTTGAGCAAAGCCAAGTGGCCCAAGACAAATTTTTAATGTTTCATTAAAGAAATGACAGAGTTGTGCCAGGTGGCAGAGGAATGCACTGCAGCTGGAGCCAGGGATTAAGACACTAGCTAGGTTGTGGTAGCCAGGGAAACAGCAGGCGCAAATGCTGCTGAGAAAACAAAAACCAAAACCAAGTCCATTCTGTGCTTTCTGTCAATAACCTCCATGGGTCAAGGCATTTTGTGACAATGATATATGATCTTAAAGATCATGTCACAATTTGGTGACTGGTTTCTCATTAATGGCTCTCATTTGTTTGTTTTTTTCTTGCTAGATCCACGGGGAAGGAGTTTGCACTGAAGATCATAGACAAGGCAAAATGCTGTGGAAAGGTAATGTACTACAGTGTGCATGTGTGAAAGAAACAGCAAAAACAGCACTAGCAGCTGCTCATTAGTCATAATTGGTGGGTGTGTTTGGGTTTTCAGACTATTTCCAGAATATCTGCTTAACTGGATGATAATGTATCCAAGGAAACAAATAATAAAAGTAGTGAGTGTAGTCTAGTAGATAACAGAGTAAAAAAAAAGAACAAATTGCCATCTATTTTATTGGACTGACAAAGAAAATGTTAACACATGTCCAAAATATATTGGAATTGGTTTAATCTGTAAAATGTGAGAGGAAATCTGCAGTTATGTGTATTTAATTCCTATCCCCCTCTGCCTAACTTCTTATCTTTTTATGGTTGTACATGCTCCTTTTATATGCAGCACATAGATTTGGAAAGCAATTTTTGCTACCATTTCTTTCCATTTCACCATCCTGTATAATAATTTCAGCTCCCTCAGCCACTCCTCATCAGACATTTTCCCCAGACCTCTCTCCAGCTCCATTGCCCTTCTCTGGATTCACTTCAGCACCTCAATGTGTTTATCCTTCAGCACCTAAAAATGACCCCAGTACTCAAGCCGTGGCCTCACCAGTGCCCAGTAAAGAGGCACAGTCACTTTTCTACTCCTGCTGGCTGCACCATCCCTGATCCAGACCGCCTGGGCACACTGATGGCTCATGTTCAGCCCGGTGTCTGCCAGCACCCCCAGATCCTTTTCTGCCAGTCACTTTCCAGTCACTCCCCACCCCAGACCTGTGGTGTTGTATCGAAAGCTCCCAGTTCAGCCATGCCAGGCTCTTCCTCACCTTTTGCCTCGCAACACACAAGGACAGCCTGTTCCTGCGCCTCTGATTACTGCCTTCTTGAAGAGTGTCCAACCTTCCTGGACCCCTTTTCCCTTCCCCAAAGGGACTTCTGCAACCAGAGGCTGGAACAGGCCAAAGTCAGCCCTTTTATAAAAAACATTATTATTATTGTTAATTTTAAATAAACATTACCTATACCTTTATGTAAAGCAATAACAGTTTAGTCAGGTGAACCAAAGTGCAGGTAAAGCAATTTGACTTCATTATAATTAATGGATGTAATATATATTATCTGTTCTTTACGTAGACAAATTCTAGTTTTTGCTTTGACTCTTACTGCTAGTTTTGTATTTTCAGGCTTCCATCCATAAATCTTAGTGTGCTGTGGCTGTTCACTTCTGCCTGTTGCTGAGACTCAGCATTGTGTTTAACAGAGTTGCTTCATGGTTTTTTTTTGTTGTTGTTGTTTGTTTTTTTTTCTCCAGAGCACTTTGCTTGGAGGAGACATATGTTTGTTCAGAATGACAGTTGATGCTCTTTGAAACTGACTTTCAGAGGTGTGACTGTTTAACCCGTAGATGCTGCACTGTACTCTCACAAATTGAGATGCACAAATGGCATGTGGTTTCTGAGTTACATAGCCACATAAAGCACTGGCAAAAAACACAATGTATCCATAACTAATCCTGGAAATAGAAGGTGCAGTAGCCCAAGATCTTCAGTCACTGCCTATGCACAGTGGATCACATCTGCTTCTAGTGCTCTGTTCACAAATGCATGAGGTGCATGCTACTAATCAGTGCATTCAATGTGGATCAGTTTCTAGTCCAGTGACATGATTTGTTATCTGCCAAAGTGTGAGGACACTAATGTTTTATGCCAGCTTTGCTACTTATTTCGTGGTGAACCTAAATACACTATCTGTATTTCAGTATTTAGAAATGAAAATGGAAATCATTTCTCAGATGTAGAGGGGGTTGATTTTATTCACACTCCAGTGTTAACCAAGTGCTAAGATGTTCTAGAAAACAAAAACATTCTGAAACTAATTTGTTCTTGAAACCCATTACTTCCTCATAAACATAGGGAATTAAACTCAATCTTTGTGCTGTTAAGCTGCTGGAACCACAATCACTTAACTGAGCTGGTACGTATTTTGCAGATTGTAAATCTGACCATACATACGTAAAAAAGTGAACTGAAATCCATAACCAAAACAGTTATAATATTTTTCCCTGTATATAATCTACAATATTTTTAAACAATAAAGTCCTTGAAAATAAATCTTAGGTAATCTGTCCTTGAGTAACCTATGCTAAATGAGAGATGAAAGCTGGAGAGGATCAAGAACATGGCAGGTTACAATGGTCCAGCTAGGGGTCAGGGGGTTCTGAACTCAATTTCACCTCATAATACCCACATAAGAATGTAATCTGCACTTCCTGAATTGCTGTCATGGTCTGGGTTTTTTTGTTTGGTATTTTTTTGGGGGGGGTTTTTTTAGAGGTTATGCTGTGTGAAATACAGTATTTTAAATTACATTTGGTCAATGATGAGGTCCAGTTGGGCTAAAGTTAACATCCAGCATCTGACAACAACCCTCTTACTAGATAAATTATCTGTCAAAAGGGATGCTCATTGATCAAGTGATCTGTGGTCAGCTGATTGAAAAAATGAACTGAAAGTTTTATGTCTATTCAGATAAACTGCTATGTTTTTTCTGAACAGGAACACCTGATTGAAAATGAAGTGTCTATTCTGCGTCAAGTGAAGCACCCAAATATTATTATGCTTATAGAGGAAATGGATACCCCAACAGAACTCTATCTGGTGATGGAGCTGGTCAAGGTAGGACTAAGATGTTTGAAATAGTTTTCTTGTTTTGTTGGTTGTTTTTTGTTTGGTTGTTTTTGTGGGTTTTTTTGTTAGGTTTCACACCAACCCAGAAAATTGAGGCCTAGGTATCTAGAAACATTAAGATTTTGGGAGATTTGATCATGTAAGATTTCAGTGGCAACCTGCAATTAATCATGCGAATATTATTGTCAATTAGTTCTATAAATGGAATTTGTGTATCTTCAGTTGTAATTAGACTATTTACATGGATTTTAGTTATTTTGGCAATGTGCTTAGTCTAGAGAGAAGTGGGTAGTGGTTTTTATATCATGTTTACAGTATGTGGGGTAACAGTGATATACATTTACTTACACACATACTTACAGAATAACAGCAGTTTTTAAGTCATATCTTTAATAGTTTTTTATAAAGAAGCTTTTTAATTATTTTATCTCCGTAGACTATAGAAGAAACGAATAGTTTAAACTCAAGTGATTATAGTTCAGCAACATTAAATAACTCACTTGTTTGCTTATCTCAAACATTCTCTCACTTTATTTCCAATTCACCAGAAAAGAAATGCTGCTTCAATTTTGTTTTCATCTTGTGAGCCAAATACTCAAGTTGCATCAAATGTTAGTTATGCACACTCTTGTCTCTGTTCTGTACATGCGCAGCAACACTGCACATCAGCTTGATTGGCATGTTGGATAGAAGTAATACACATCATCATAATCATCATCAATTTTTATTTCTATCTGAAGCATTATTAGATTCAAGAGTCCCCTCTAAAATGGTTGACAGACTGGGAAACCTCTAAAGAAAGTTGGTAATTGCTGAATTCATAATGCCTGTAGCCTACCCATTGCTTTCTGGAAGTGAATTTTATATGGTAGAGGCTTTTGGGGGTTTAAGACAGTATTTTTAATATATTTTAATACACTATCTGTATTGCCTGCTCTTCCATATATTGAAATGCTTGGAATGCCACCCACAGCTCAGGCAGATCACTCCTACAGATGTATCCAGGGTAACTCATAGAGACACCCATGTAACATTTTCTTACTGTGACTGGCAGTGCTGCCTCTAACTGGTTTATGTGTTGTTACGTGTTCCCTTAGGAATGGGGCATCCATAACCAGGGGCTGCACACTCAGAAATCACCTGTAGCTTCTGCACTTTAATGTATCACAGAATCATTTAGGTTGGAAAAGGTCATGCTTCTGTTGTTTTTCCTCTTCAGCTATATTTATTTGATATTTCAGCAATATCTACAGAAATTCCAATTTGCAGAGCATTATAACTGCTGACTATTTGTTCCATTCGTTTTTGTATTATTGGCTAATTTGTATTACTTTAGGCTTTACTCAAAATCAGGGCTGGTTTTGGCTACGTAAAGGTATTCTATGGAGAAGATGAAGAAAATGGAAACTGTGTGCCTGTACCTGTGTGTAATATAAACAAGTGATCAAAGGTAGGAAGATTAATAGAATGAAACAAAGACAAAGAGCCCAATCTTAGATACCAGAAGCCTGGAGTACATTTGAAAATTTCACTTAGCTAACCCAAGTGCCAGTCTAGTATGCTAGTGACAAAATCATCTTTCCACAAAATACTTTTGTACTGTTCAGGCATTCGAGTATGCCTTCTGTAAAGGAAGATTTTACTCAGCTTTTCTATGATCATCATCTTAATTATTTTTCATGTAGTGATCTACTGTCTTTCCATTACTGTAGGGAGGAGATCTCTTTGATGCCATCACTTCTTCTACCAAATACACAGAGCGAGACGGGAGCGCGATGGTCTACAATCTAGCCAGTGCTCTCAGATACCTTCATGGCCTCAACATTGTGCACAGAGACATCAAGCCAGAAAATCTCCTGGTATGTCCCATTTATTTTCTAATGCTTCCTCTTACTTTGTTCTCATTAATGCAAATGCTTGTATATAAATGTCAAGGACCAGAGCAGTGAACAGCTGGAATATTAATTTAGAATAAGCATGTATAAAATAACTTCTGCCATGAGATAGCAATCAGCGTAACCCATCTGAGCAGTGCTTAAACTTGTCCTTAGACCTATCTTTATTTACAACTTGATTAGCTGCTATTTGTATAGCCAGAAGTATTGTCTCACAAAACAATGAATTTTAAAGCTATGTTGATTAATTATTTATTACAGTTTTCAAGTGGGAGGGAAGGTGGGCTGAGTGCCATTTCTTTGAATGATCATATGGTTATCTCAAGGATTTTATTTTTTTTCCTGTTCTTTCACTGTCATAGTAGCACCATCTTCCTAATGATTTACCAGTATTCTAGCCATGAATTAACTCTACATACATTTATTTTGTCCCAGGGGACTGACTCCTTTTGTTTTCAGCAGAGACATAAAATAACTGTGTTGACAAAGAATTGCCACAAAATATGCTTAGTGAACTGCTTAGACACAGCTCACAGAACTATTGTGCTATCTTGCTTATACATGGAGGCTTTACTTATTATTGGCATTGGACAGACAGGGCCATAAGCTCCTCTGTGTGAGCCACTGTCATGAGGAATGCTGGTAGTGTTCATCAGCATTTCTTAAAGCCTTCCATAGTGTTTGTCAATCCTGTTTAATAAGGTTGTACCTAGAGTAGGGGTCATGGGTTATGCCAGACTGGATTTTGACCTATTACAAGGATAGGTTTGTAAATGGAATTTTTTTTCCAATTAATAGTCAAATTTTTTTTCCCAATTAATTCCACTGACAGTGTTTAGCAATTTAAATAAGCCCTGAAATAAATTAGATTGTTTAGCAAAAGGCTGGGGGGAGAGGGGTGGGGGAAATGCTTCTGGAATAGTCCCAGTTACACAGCACTTAAGAGAAAGAAAATGAAGGTAGAAGTCTCACTTATCTGTGTATCTTCCAACATTCAGTCCGAAGAAATTTTAAGCTCTCATTAGTGGCTGAATCAGTTATAAATAGGCACAACTGTCCTTTCTGCCTAGAAAGCATAAAGAGATTACTCAACTGATACAAATCTTATTCAGCGTGATTGACAGTGGCAGAATGTTAAGATAACATACTGGTATTGAATGTAAATGCAGATAATTCGCGTCAATTACTACCTGTAATTGCCAGTAGTTAGTTCTTTTGCACAGGGTCATCCAGCTGTCTGAATTACATTCTCTTCACTAGTCCTGCATTTAAAAATACAAACCCTTAAAGTAATTACAGATATGAAAGTGTTACCATCTCAAGGAGAACAAGTGCTTCCATTAACAATATGAATGACAGAGGAATGAAGATTTATGCAGCTGTTTGAGGAAACCAAATAAATTTAGCCATTCTGGAGATTCTGGGCTCCTACATCCTAGAAACTATATCTTGTTGAAATTGTGTTAAAATAAACATTTTACTTGAAGAACAAAACAAAGGTTAATTTATTGGGCATGTTTACTCTTGCTATTACAAAAAAAATGTTAGTTCTATTATTAAAGTTCAGCTTCTTTCATGATCAAAATGACTCTGAACAAGATGTGCTGGATTGTTTCCGGGGCTTTTGGCAAGATGCACTTGGGTATGCTCAGAAACCTAAGTGCTTATCGGTCACCTTTCTCACTCCTGTACTGAACTTGCCTAGACTAAGCTTAGGGGAGACATTTGCCCATGAAACATCCAGTCAACTAACCGACTAGATTTATGCAGTATAGTATTTTTCTTACTACATTTAAAACTTCTTGGCATTCTAGGATGGGGCTTTCTTTCCTCCTAACGCTTGAGGCTCTATAATGGTCTGACCTACATAACCAGCAGACAGCACCATTGAACACTAGCTCCAGCTGCACTGTTGCAATCAATGGTCATGCCATTTTTCTCTTCTTTCCCTCCAGGGCTGTGGAAGTTACCCCTCTTATTGCTGTGGTGGTGATGATTTTCCCAACAAGCTGAAGGATGTACTCTTCCTCATTCTGTTTTCCTGTTGCTGATTCTAGGTGTGTGAATATCCAGATGGAACCAAGTCTTTGAAGCTAGGAGACTTTGGACTGGCAACGGTGGTTGAAGGACCTTTATATACTGTTTGTGGTACACCCACATACGTGGCTCCAGAAATCATCGCTGAGACAGGGTGAGGATGACTGCATAACAAATAGGTCTTGTAACCAGTTGGTTTTGGCAGGTAGCTCCTAACTCTTGTAAGAACTAGAATGCTCTAATAGGATGGTCCCCTGTCTTTTTGTAACCAAGCCACCCATGAGAAAACAGGCATCACTCAATTCCTAAGAGGCCAGTTTATTCATTCAGCCTGCTCCCAGAATTCACCTTTGCCTCCTTACCATGCCCCTAGGACCAGTGCTGATGCAGTGGAGTTTGTGCTCCCTGCCTTACCTCACCATTCAGAGCCCACTGTACCGACCGACCGTGGCTACTGCTTGGGTTAAAATGGACAAGGAAACACAGTGTTCGTGTTAGAAATTGAGTCATTTATATTAGGAAGAAGCTACAGAGGTCACCTAGTATAAACCTGTTCTCAGAGAAGGTCTAATTAGATCATGTTGATTCAAGCAAACTTGATTGGGTGACTCATGCTATTTTATAACTTGGTTTAATTAAATAACTGTTCTGTTTAATGGGTGGCTGCATAAATACAAAATAATTTTATAAATGTTAAGAGCCTTACAAGTCACCTTTCCTTTTAGACCTATTAGATCTCTATTCCATGCTGTCTGACTCTTGCCATAGCTGTGATCATTTTGAATTTGATCTTCCTAATGAAAGGTTTGTTGTATTCTTTCAAGCATTGTTCAGAGCATTTGTCATATGGAGAAATATTTCACAACTGCAGTGAGCAAAAAACATCAGCGGGCACTTCATCTGCATGGGATACATTTCTGACAGACTGAATTTACCAGAGAGAAAAGAATAGGAAGAAAGACCTCTTTGTGACCTCTAGTGTTTTAATTTCTGTGAAGTGCAGTTCTTTTTCCCTCTGATACTCACTCAAGAGACTGGAGAATTGGTATCTCTCCTTGTTGCTTAGCAACACATGATAACCTTAGAGATAGTTACTCCAATATGGGGAGTGAGAAAGCTCATCCTTGTCTTTTATCATTAGTGATTTTGAACTGGGAAACCTTGACACTGAATTGAATCTGAGTATATTCAGAAGACCCTGGAGAGCCTCAAGGCTTATAGAACAAAACAAAACCAAAAAAAAAGAAAAAGAAAAAAAAAGAAAAAGAAAAATGATGTTAGCATTGTTTCCTAGACACTTTGAAGGATGCCAAGTAAAATAGTGCTTAGGTTACAAAATACATTTCCATATCATCAGCAAGTAAGTTAGAATAGCTTCTCAGTATATATATTCATGTAATCACTTGTTTGATTGGAATGACCTTTTTTCATAATCCAGCACAAGTAACAGTGTCTTGTTTTCTCAGATATGGCTTAAAGGTGGATATTTGGGCTGCAGGTGTGATCACATACATACTGTTATGTGGATTTCCACCCTTTCGCAGGTGAGTGTTGAAAGCAACAATAGTAGAGAGCCAGCTTCTTTCTGAGACAGTCTTGCCTGTCTCCCTCCCTGCTTGGGGAGTGTGTGGAGGGTAAATACATTATTAGATTTACACATTTTTCCCTTTATTCAAATAGCTTTCACTTGTCCCTCTTGTTAGGTTTTGGGATTTATTCTATTTACTTATATTCTTCTACGGAAGCAATTGTTTTGGTGCTGTGTGCAGTGTGCAGGGTGATGGTGGTGTGAGGACAGCGGTTCTTTCGCTTTTGTCTGCTGTGGCTTCCCAGTTCAATCTCCACGTGCATACTCTGCCCTCTAGTGTTGCTGTCTGGACACAGCTTACTGGTGTGTAGTGTCACTGGTAAACTGAGGGGCGGGGAGAAACTCGCTTCTGTTTTATTGTTAACTCTGTTAATCGCTTTGATAAGCGTCACAGGAGAGATAGAATTTGCGAACGTGATTCTTGCT
The DNA here is from genome assembly GCA_013401355.1 of Ceyx cyanopectus. NCBI lineage: Eukaryota > Metazoa > Chordata > Aves > Coraciiformes > Alcedinidae > Ceyx > Ceyx cyanopectus. The sequence continues at coordinate 25,125 of VYZU01025897.1, read as the reverse complement.
ACTCAATGACATAATATTTATGAGTTCTACTAAAAAATAAATGGATAAGCTTTGTGCCTCAGCAATTTTTTTTTTTCCAAAAGAATGAGAAGGAATTGGCACCCTCTAATATGCAATTCTTTTGTAAGTTACTTGTCCACAGCATTTTTACAGAAAAATACAGATTCACAGAAATACTTGGTCTTTAACTACAAATCACTAGCCTGGATAGGAATATTTTGCAAATAATACAATATAAGACATTGACAAAGGAAGAATTAAAATTTAGTTTAGGTATTTGATTTTTTTTCATGTTAGTTCATGTTTAAAACTGTTGATATAACATCATTTCTATTCCATTCTTCAAAACAAGTTAAAAATTTGCATGACAGATTGATTTTATTACTGCTGTTCTACAGTGAGAACAACCTGCAGGAAGACCTCTTTGATCAGATACTTGTTGGGAAGCTGGAATTTCCTTCTCCCTACTGGGATAACATCACTGATTCAGCAAAGGTACAGATACGTTTTCCAACCTGAAATAGTGTTTCTGACAAACCACGGAAAGGACTGTTGGAAAGGCAGAACAGGAGAATCAAACCCCACTCTTCCAGCTGCTGTGGCTTTTTATGCATTTAGCTTAACAGTGCATGATGAAGGCTCAGGTTTTGAAGGCCATTATGTTACTGGGCACATGCAGCAGAATGCCAGTTGCAGTGAGTGAACATCCCATGCTAGTCACTTAATGATGCACTAGAATAACAGGTTCAGTGCTTTAGCTCTGAAGTAAGTGACTCTGAATTTTTATCTTTTCATTCTTTAAAAAGAGAAAAGTCACTGCTGTGTGGACTGAATGAATTTACATCATTTGACCTGTTTTACTTGAACCAGTTACTAGAACTTTTGATTCAAGAGGTGCGGGCAGATTGATTTGCCATTGCTAATAGTTCTGGTATTATCATTGCCATTTGCGTTTAAAATGATTGTCTGTAGCACAAACGTTCCAACTTTCAAGCCCATTTTTTCTCAAGCTAATTAATTCAGAAACATGCTCTGAATGATGTATAAGGACTCTAATTAGCAACTGGAGATTATTTATTATCCAGACGATGTAAGGTTTCATTTTTTTCAGCATTTTCCAATGGCTGTTCATCCATTTGCCAACGTTTCCCAAGCTCCAGCCATCTCACATGCTTCTAGATCCCCATTCTGAACAAACAAGGCTCCCAATCTTGGTACTAAGTGACCTTTCAATTCAGACTTACACAGACTAAATAACTTGTCTGTTTGGGAAGCCTCTCAGGTATTTTATTATCTGCTTAACAGAAGGCCCATGTTAATATTTGATAAAGCTACAGCTCTAGTGCCTCTAAAATATGAAAGCCACAGTAAGAAAGCTTTTGGAATTAACCATATAATTAGTGGAATTAGGCATTTTTTCTCTTTGTATCTATCTGCTTTTCCCTATACTGGGTGCTTGTTAGCTGATGAAATGAGTTAAATATCTTTTACTCTGAACCAACACTGAAGAAAACACAGTTTTCAAATTAAGCTTCAGTTTCTTGCCTCTGATTTGTGCTCTTTATGTACTGTTACTATGTACATGTACACTGCCCATAGAGGAACTCAGGTCTGAGCTGGCCCAGGTTTGTTTTCATTTTGGTCACCTGCACAAACATACAGAGAACAAACTGCAACAAACAGCTGGTTTATAGATGTTAATATATTTTTTTTTAATTTCATTTGGTTTCAAAAGAGTCAGTGAAAAATAAATAGAATAAGGAAGCTGTTGTGAAATATGCTGTCCAGCATACTTTTAAGGGACAAGTTTTTGTTCCTCTGAAGTGACCCTGGTATCACTGGTTCTCATATCAGTGTAAGCTGCTGTTTTGTTGCGTTTTTTTTAAGTAGCTAGAACATTGCACTGGGAAGGTGCAACAGTATTCTCCATTGTAATATCTGTCCCCACTCTCCTCAAATATTTTTTCTTTTTTTTTTTTTTTTAAATAAAGGAGTTAATTAGCCTGATGTTACACGTGAATGCTGAAGCCCGATATACAGCAGCACAGATCCTAAGCCATCCCTGGGTGTCAGTGAGTAAATTACATTTTATTTGTGTCAAATTCAATATTAAGTCTGTAAATCTAATCATTATAGTTTTCAGAAGCAGCAATACACTTGCATGGTGCCCACTTCTGTTTATTGAACCACTAGTTCCGTTTGCACTGAACATGGAGCGGCAAGACTGTGAAATTTGCGTCAGCTCCGTGAGCTGCTATGCTCTGAAAAAGCAGAGAAAGCATCGCTTGCTGCCTGGGGTCAGAAGGTGCTGGCGTTGCCACCACCAACTGCTTAAGCAGCAGACAGGCAGCTGTGTCACTCATTTCACAGCCATCTCAAAAATACGTATGTGGAAGCACCGTTGTGTGTCTTGTAATCTACCTGCTGCAATGCTGCTTAAAGCACAACCAGCTGGTTCCTGAAGCACTTCAAGCTTCATAACAGAAAGAAAACCAGAGAATAAAATACGTAATTTACCAAGGCATTAAGCTGATGGCTGCTGGTTGCTTCATCTTTCTGGGCAGCAGCAATGGGGAACACCAAAGAGTTTTGCTTGTTGATTGCAAGTCAGTGCATCGTTAATAAATACTCAGTTTACATGTATGTGCATAAAACAGTGGTTGGAACATTCCTCTTAATTCGTGTGAACTGTATCTCACTTAGCAGAGCGCAGTCATTTTTGGGCTGCCTGTCTGAACACTCACTTTGGAGTGAAAAACAGTACCTGAGGATAATAGAAACCTTATCTTTTACTCAGTTACATGCAAACATAATTTTGTTTTTGCCTAACTTGTATATTATCTTTATTCTTATACAGGATGATGCTTCCCAGGAGAATAATATGCAAGCTGAAGTAACAGGTAAACTGAAGCAGCACTTTAACAACACCCTACCCAAGCAAAATAACACATCTGCTGGGGTTTCTGTCATCATGGTAAGAGGAATGAACATTTTCATTGCTATTATACTGTGAATATTTTTCTAACAGCAAGTGCTCCATGAGCACATGTGGTGCAAGAATAGCAAAAGCAAAGCTAAAGTAGATTAACTCTAGTCTCTGTTACGTAGAGTGTGGATTGTCTCATCATCACTTAAGAGCAGTCGAGCCGATCACTGTGTGCTAGCTCAGCTCTAAGAACAAGCTTGCAAACAGAAATATATAAACACAAACTATGTTGAAATTAAGTTTATTAATTAGTTGAATATATGTAATTATAAAAACTGGGGGGTTTTATCCTACTAACCACCTAATTAGCTAAGTAGGCTCTTCTCCCCCTGCCCAATAAAGCATTGCTTGATCTTGAGCTGTGCTTGCTGGGAAACCAGAAACTTTCTTCGCAGTATTGAATGTTTTACTACATTCATTTTTGTCCCGATCTAACCCTTGCTATGTTTTTTTCTATTTCCTAATGGGGAACTTTCTTCAAAGCATACAAAGGAACCCCAATTTACCCATAGTTTAACTTACATGAACAGTAATTGCAGAAGGCAGATGTGTGAAACACAGTAGAAGAAATGGGAGTTTAGTGTTACCAGTACTCACCACTGCACTTGTAACTGACCAGTCACTTTTCCAGAAAACATGGAAATGCTACAGTAATTGAATTCTGTACTTACTGTGGTCCATTCTTGTCCAATGCAAGGATGAGCCCAGGAAAGTATCACAAGGAGTATCTTCAGTTAGTAAAAGAAAAATAAACCATCTGTGATACAGGGATTTCCACCTCACCCCTCCACATTAGTATTAATTACTCTCCAAGTCCAGCCCCCTTGTGATAACAAAGGATTGGTTTAATCACCTGAAAGTAGGTACATTTAAATAATATTCTGCATACATACATATATGCTTTGGCAACTATGTTTCCATGAATTAAATAGGCCAAAGATTTAAATGTAGGAAGTGGTAACATAAAAATGAGACAAGTCAGAAAATGAATTTCAGGTTCATGCTGTTATCTACATTTCATTTGACAGTTTGACTTGACAGTTTGAGAGGGACTTCAGAGCTTCTTTATACTGTTGAGACTATGGATAAGCCTGAAGCTGAAAACTGGTATAAAATGCACTATGTGTAATAAGAGCAATTTTAATTCTAACTCTCAGCCCCTCTCCAACTTGCATGCCACTTAAGCCTGTCTCAGGTCTCTGACACAGCTTCTGGCTTCTTATTGGTGTGGGTTTTTTTCTGATTCTGTTAGCTACTGCCATTCCTTCAGCCAGGAAAGTACACCTTGTTAAAACTTTGCAATTTCCCTTTTCCTGCCTTATTTCCTTCAAACACGTGTAGAAGGATGTAAATGCATTAATTATTTCTGAATGCAGCTCCCACTTACTGACAAAGGGAAAAGTAACTTCTTGTTCAAAACACTGCATCTAATGAGGATGAAGCCCCCACTTTGTTATTCTTGCCCTGGTTTACCTAAAGCATTGAAATTTAATTCTCTTCATGTTAAGAAGCTCTTCACTTGTACTAGCACTCATTGCTTCAAAACATTCAGCCGTGCACAGTGTTGTAACTCTCGTGTATTGCAGTGCATTGCTTTATCAGTCCACCTGCATATTCAGTGGAAGCCTTTTTAGCATCACTTCATTCAAATATTGTCATCTGGCCAATGCAGATAATACCATCATGTGGCAGATAAGTAAAACTGCACCTACCCACTTCACTGGTCTTGCACAGGAGACTTTCTGCCCCTAAAAGCATGTTGCTGTTAATTCATTACTGGGTTTTAATTTTTTATTTTTTTTTTTTGTCAATTTCAAAATGTTCTGTAAATCTAAATTTGTTGCAATTGTGCTAGTTCTGCTTAAAGTAAGTCTAGTTTCTGTCCCTTGCTTCCTTCCTTTTTCCTCCTTTCCCAATGCCTGCATTGCTTTCCTCTGAGTAGGTCCAAGGCAATGGTATGTACTAACTGCAATGCTTTGTTCTGCTGCACAAACAAAAAATACATGTTCTCCATTTTTAACAAGAAGAAAGGAGAAATAACAGAAGCCAGTCTGAAGTGGAAAGAGTTTTACAGCCTCTCAAAAACAGTAAAGGAACATCTTTTAAATGCTTACAAAAAAAAAAATAATTCCATATTGTTATACATATTTGGAATATTTTAAGTAAGAATATTTTTTTAACAACTAGATGTATTTTATTTTCTTAGACATAGCTTGGTCTGTTCTCCTGAGAGTAATTGTGTGCATGTGTGTATCTTACAATATCCAAAAGAACCAGAAAAACAATCCTTTGAAGAAAAGGGAATTCTTTGAAGGCAACCAAAAAAAACCAAAACCCAACCCCCCTGAAATAAGCATTATTTCAATTTAAAATAAAACTTTTTGTCACATCAGCCCTTAAGGTATCACAGAACTAGTCAGAAGGTAATCAGTCCTAAATTAATAAAAACATTCCTAATTAGCAATAGTAAAATTGAGGCTCCTCTTCCATACTAAATTGCCTTCCCTAGGTATGTATGGCTATGTGCAAGGTATGGCAGCTATCAGAGGCTGCTGTGAGGACAGCACAAGATAAAATTAGTCAGCAAGAACTGAAAGCATTTCCTTTCCCTTTTCAGTAACTTATTCTGCCACTGAAAACACAGAAAGCTGTTTATTCCCAACTCTCTTTACAGCAAGCAAAAGAGGGAACACAATCCTGCCAGCAAAGCAGCTGCTTTGATGATGATAGAAGTGCTGCATGTCATAGCTGATGTCAAAAGCTGGAGTCATCTCCTTACATACTCCATCTGCAAAGCTGATTAAGTAGCAGAGGACTCAACTGAGTGCTGTTGAATTTTCTCCTGCACCTCTATGCATGCAGATGAAGGCTGTAACTTGATCCGAAACCTAAACCAAAACACCCTACATACCCTACATTCAAATTATTTAACCTTTTCTTTTGGCAGCTTTTATACTTCAGTCTGAAAAAAAGCCTGTCAGTAAAGCCTTGAGGAGAGGATGGGTGGTTGCCACCTCCCTGCCCCAGCACACAGCCCCATTGTCACACAGAGCAGAGCCTGAGTGAGACAGTCCAGAGCAACCCCCTCTCCATACACCTGCAAATCCTAAAAGTCCTATGTTAGAGCAATGAGAGACACTAGTCCAGCTATCTTTGGTAAGTCAGGTAAAAGAGATATTAGAATTTGGGAACTCCATAATGAAGTAAGTTTTCACTACCAAGCTACAGTGTGGAGAAAAAAAAAAAAAGAGGATAAATACCTTTTTCTGCCATCCTTGATAACTTTGATGCAATAAACCATATCTGAAAAAAAAAACCCAAACAAAAAAAAACCCCAAAAACTAAACATGCCGAATTGAACTTCTATCAGAAAATCATTTCAGTATCTCAAACTACATATTTATTAGACAAATTACACTAATATGTGCAAATTTTCACATGAGTAAAGCAAGTCCTCCTGAGTAATCAAGCAAAAAAAGAAATTGCTTAAGAGAAGGCAAAGATGCTGACCTGACTTTACAGTTACATCTCAGCTCACAATCCAAAGTTCCACAGAGCAGTGTCATCGGATGCTTACACACACAGTTGCAGGGGCTGCCCCACACATCTTTGTCACACATTTGGGTGTGTGTACATACTGTAGGAAGCTCAAGCTGTCTGTACATGACCAGAGTGAGGGTATGTTCTAATTCATCTGTAGCAACATAAAGCTGTATTACCAGGTACTTGAAGATCTTCCACAAAGTAATTACTTAGGCCAAGATGTATAAGGATTTATAAAATTTAATTTATAATTTATCAGCCTCCTAACTAACTGTGGAACAAGACCAATTATCTTGTCCCTCTGAGTCTTCCAAGGCAGGAATTACACACAGGAACTACTCGATTTCCCTCTAGATCACGTGAGACATTCTACTAGCAATTAAACACTGTGGTATATGATAACTTGCAGCATCCTTCAGAGGGTGTGAAAGCTGTTGGCTGCAGCAGACACACAACACACTCCAGAATATCTACCTCCTGCACTACAGAGTTCTCAGGTTTCATTCTTAGCTGTTGTTCTCTTCTGTAGTATACTGATTTTTTAAATAGTGTTCAGAAATTAGGCATTTTTTCCCCCCATATCACAATCATGAAAAGTTATTTGCTTACTCTCAACAATATGCAGAAAAGTAGACACTTTAAGACAGAAATAATAATTAGGTTTTTGTCATGTTCACAAGCAGATGCACTTTGGTACCGTGTGGTTTGGTACAAAAGAATCTAATACAAAGTTCTCACTAAGCATTGTTTCTGCAGGTACATCATCACAGGTATATACATTTTGCTAACAGCTAGAAGAAGAGTTTGTGCCATATCATAACCAATTGCTTTTTTCCACATCAGACTTGCAAGTCAAAATTTTAAACTCACACCATCATATCAGACATTGGTCTGGAAGGAAAGTTTTCCTCAGATTTTTTCTGAAACCAGCACCACAGAATGCTACCATTAATTATATATAAGATTCCTATTGTTATTTCTCCTTTTTTTTCTGGCTCTAATGCATGCAATTAATGTCTTGTAGATTGTTTTAACCCTTAAGACAGGGCTTTGATTTAACTACTGTATTCATATTTTGCCTTGTTATTTTTGTTTGTTTGTTTTTAGAACACAGCTCTAGATAAAGAGAGTCAGATTTTCTGCAGCAAACGCTGTCAGGACTCTGGTAGAGCTGGAATGGAGAAACTTCCTGCAATTACTGCTGCAGTTGATGATCCTCGTGTGGCTGGGTCCAAGACCCTCTTCCCTGCTGCTGCTGCTGAGCCGCTCCACCCCACCCCGTTCCCCGCCGTGGCTGCTGGGGGCCAGCCCGTCTCACAGGGCTGATGGCAGTGGGCACAACGGGCACAGTGGCACCGCCGCGCTCCGGCCACAGCCGCTCGCCCTTGCGCGCCAGGTTCTTTTTGGTTTGCATGCACCCTCTCCTGGCTCTGCCTCCCAGACTGGCCTTCCTCGAGTGGCCGAGGGAGCATGCCCTTGGCTTCAGAACAGCAGTAGGGGAGAAGATTGTGGCTGTGTTAGATGATTAAGTTGTCTGTGTTAGTTTAATTAACTGTATTTCACCCAGCCTTGGACTCTCAATAGCCTACTAACTTATGGCGTAGCTGACCATAGTTTGATATGAGTGCAGAGATGATGAACAGTTCTCTGGCCTCACAACCACAAGGAGGCCCCATTCTCTTCTTCTGATGAGCATTCTCATAAAAGAGGGAGAGGAAGACATGAGAAGAAAACTTACATTCACCTTCTATACCAATGCCTCTATTTTTAGCCAAGTTTCCACTAAACTTGAAGAGGCGGATTTAAAAAAAAATATTTTTAGTGGACTAATTGTAAAATATAATGAGACAAGCACTGGAGACAGAGGGAAGGATGGCTGATTTCACATCAAATTTGTTACCTGACTTGCGGGCTGCAGGGTAGTGTTTAGATAATATGAATTTAAATAAAGTCACTTGGGATGTAAACATGAGCACTGGAGATATATTTGTAACAAAGACTGGAGTCAAGGAAGCCTTTTTTGTTCTAGCCATTTTCTATCCTAAACACAAGGGTCCCATGCAGGGTCAGACTACCTATTAGACAAAGTAAGATGACTTTGGCCCTGTGAACGGAAAACCTGCTGCGTGTTACCTGAGCTAGGACGAACACAGCACTTCCTAGTTCTAGAATTAGCTACTACAACTAGCTGCCATCAACAGCTATCAGAGGTTTGTCAGTGCTAGCCCCCTTTTCACCTGGTGCAGGCACTGGAAGCAAGGACTGGGGAGCAGCTATCCTTTATCTGCAGTCACAAGATCTTTACCATAATGCTTAGTTCAATAGAATATGTATTCAGCTTGTTCTTTTCCTTTGCTCGTTCTTACAAATTGGTCATAGCTCAGTTTCTTTCATAGAGATAATTTCTACTAGACTTGTAAAAGAAAGACCTGCAATAAACTTTCTTCATTAAAAAAAAAAAAAGAAAAAAAGAAGTCCTTCATTTCTTTGGGAACTTAGTTATTTTGTCAGTGAAAATGTCATTTTACTCTCTCTGGAGACCTTGAAGAGTTGGCTATCTACCAAAAAATTTCATAAAATTAATCTGAGGGATTCCCATAACCATTAAAAGTTCACACTGATGATACACGACTGAACGTGAGTGCCTTACCTTTGGAAGAGACAATTAAAGATCACAAAGTGCCAAGTTATAACTTAAGGGAGGAGCAACAAAGTGACTAATTTGCTCATTTATATAAACATTTAAATCAGTAAATTTACTCTGTTATAATTAAACTAATTACTATGGGGGATAGAGGGGAGAAAGACATGAAAACCAGGCTTAAATGAGCCTTGTCAAAATTTTGCTGCTTCCTGCATTTATTTATTATTAGCCTGAGATTACCAAAGTAATTTCCTCCCCCATGCATAGAAGGAAGGATGATAATTCGCCTGGCTGCCAGCAGCCAGTTCTAAACTAGAGGATAAAGATATACATCCAGGTCCTGAATTCACACATCTAAGTTCATGACTGATCAACATCTAAATATTCTTAGACAAGTATTTTTATCACAAAAAATAAAACAATATTAAAAATAGTTACAACAGCTGGAAAAGGTGATCTGTGGCCAAACTAATCAGATAAAAATATGAGATAGCTGGGCAAGTTCTTCATTCCCTGTGTGACCTTAAGAAAGTTATATCACTAATCTGTGCCTTCATGTAGTTCCATGAATGTTAAATCTGGGGGTGAACAGGTGGTAGGTTTGTGCTGCTCCGGGTATCACAGTTTAACATAAAAATACAGAAGGGTTTATTAACACCAAAACACTTAACCAGCCACCAAGAAGTTTTTCTTCAGCTGTTGCTCTTGTTCATTTTTGTTCAAACAGCATTTGAATTTTAAGTGCCTTTGTATTGGCAACAATTGGAAACCAAAAGCCTGGCATAAAATTTGCCAATTAATACAAAATACTGAACTTCAGAGTGTTCAAACACTTTGCTTAAAAAGACACCAGCTCTGTTGTGTAGAATGGTCAGGCTTTGGTTTTTCAGCTGCCGGGGCTTGTTTGAAACAGGATCACACACGACAGACAGGACCAAAACCAAAACACAAGAGCCATCTGCCTGCATATAGATAGCTACTGCTGACTCAGACAGGTTCTAAGACACAACTGGACTCCACTGTGCTACAGCATTTTGCTGCTTACAATACATGGCTCACAAAGCAACAGTGGGAAGAAAAAAACCCATGTAACACTTTGAAAATAGTAAATGAGCATCTCGAATGAGCCTTTTATGAGGATATCAGTAGATGGTTAGATGAGGGTAGTGCAGTGGATGTTATATACCTTGACTTCAGCAAGGCTTTTGATACTGTCTCCCATGGGATCCTCACAGCCAAACTTGAGAAGTGTGGGTTTAGTTACGGTGTAATAAGGTGGATTGGGAAGTGGTTGAA
>VYZU01025897.1:3583-14160 GCA_013401355.1 Ceyx cyanopectus | reverse complement strand
GGCAATGGGTGCAAGTTGGAGCACAAGAGGTTTAGGGTCAACACAAGAAAGAACTTTTTCTCAGTGAGGGTGCCAGAGCTTTGGAACAGGCTGCCCAGGGGGGTTGTGGAGTCTCCATCTCTGGAGACACCTAAGACCCGCCTGGATCTGTTCCTGTGTGATTTGGTCTAGGTGATCCTGCTCTGGCAGGGGGGTTGGACTAGATGATCTTCTAGGTCCCTTCCAGCCCCTAATATCTGTGAATCTGTGAACTTTGTCCATGCAGTTCCACATTTTCAAAACCTTTTTTTGTCTATTGCCATATAATACATACCGCCTAACTGCCACAGCACACATCTAAATGTCTTTAATTAGTTAGCTATATGATACAGCCCCAACTATGAACTTTTATGTAATTTCAGACTTTACTGAATATATAAATCTCTGTGCTTTCAAGACTATGCTTTCTGATACCATCTCAATTCATTTACAAGCAAGTATTCCCATAATATATAAAAACTTGTGAGATTTTTTTACATACTCTTTGTAACAGTATGCTTCTTTATCATAAGCTGTCACAATTAAAACTCTTTACAGATGCAAGTTAGAATTTATTATTTCAAACTTTGTTTCCTATGTTTCAGTCCTTTGTTTTTCTCATTAGGCTGTAATTGAATTGCAGGGCTTTAGGTTAAATGTAGATGAATTTACAATTAAACAAAATCAAAAACCATTTCCTACAGTTTTTGATCCAGGGCTTTTAAAGAGCAGCTTTTAATTATGATACATAATCACAGAATTATAGAATGTTTAGGGCTGGAAGGGACCTCCAAAGGTCATCTAGTGCAGCGCCCCTGAAGTTAGCAGGGCTATCCTCAACTAGACCAGGCTGCTCAGAGCCTTGTCCAACCTCACCTTGAATATCTGCAGGGATGGTGCCTCAACCACCTCCCTGGGGAGCCTATACCACTGTTCTGCCACCCTCAAGGTAAAGTACTTCTTCCTAATATCTAACTTAAATCTATTCTTCTCTAATTTAAACCCATTACCCCTCATCCTTTCACTAGAGGCCCTTGTAAACAGCCCCTCTCCAGCCTTCCTGTAGGACCCCTTCAGGTACTGGAAGGTGGCTATAAGATCGCCCCGGATCCTTCTCTTGTCCAGGCTGAACAACCCCAGCTCCTTCAGCCTGGCCTCACAGGAGAGGTGTTTCAGCCCTCTGATCATCTCTGTTACCCTCCTCTGGACCCACTCCATCAGGTCCATGTCTTTCCTGTGTTGAGGGCTCCAGAACTGGATGCAATACTCCAGGTGAGGTCTCACCAGAGCAGAGGAGAGGGACAGAATCACCTCTCTCAATCTGCTGGCCACACTTCTCTTGATGCAGCCCAGGATGCCATTGGCCTTCTTGGCTGCAATTGAACACTGCTGGCTCATGTCCAGCTTCTCATCCACCAACACCCTCAAATCCTTTTCTGCTGAGCTGCTTTCCAGCACCTCATCTCCCAGCCTGTATTGATAGTGAGGGTTGTTCCCACCCAGGTGCAAGACCCTGCACTTAGTATTGTTGAACCTCATGAAGTTCACTTGGGCCCACCTCTCCAGACTATCCAAGTCCCTCTGGATGACATCCCATCCCTCCAGCCTTTCCACAGCACCACTCAGCTTGGTGTCATCTCCAAACTTGCTGATGGTGCTCTCAATCCCATTATCAATATCATTAATGAAGATATTAAACAGTACAAGTCCCAGTACAGACCCCTGAGGGATGCCATTTGTCACTGCTCTCCATCTGGACATCGAGCCATTGACCACCACCCTCTGGATGCGACCATCCAGCCAATTCCTTATCCACTGTACGGTCCACCCATCAAATCCTTATCTCTCCAACTTGGTGAGTAGGATGTTGTGGGGGGCCGTTTCAAAAGCTTTGTAGAAGTCCAGATAGATCACATCTACAGGTTGTCCCTTGTCCACGGAGGTAGTCACCTTATCATAGAAAGCCACTAGATTCATCAGGCAGGACCTGCCCTTGATGAAGCCATGTTGGCTGTCCTTCATCAGCCCAATGCCTTCTATTTGCCCTGTTAGACCCTCTAGGAGAATCTGCTCCATGATCTTCCCAGGCACAAAGGTGAGGCTGATAGGGTGATAGTTTTCAGGTTCCTCATTTCTACCCTTTTTAAAAATGGGTGTAACATGCCCCTTCTTCCAGTCCCCAGGGACTTCACCTGACTGCCAAGACTTTTCAAATATCATGGCAAGTGGCTTGGCAACTACATCAGCCAATTCTCTCAGGACTCTGGGATGAATCTCATCAGGATAAGCAAGGACATGAATCATTAACTGTATTAGTTTACTGAAGACCTGAGGTTAGTTCTGCATAAAAGTAAAAACATTTTGGATTTCATGTAATGATGTATCACAAGGAAAACCCAAGCGAGTGAATCATTTCACCAGAGAAAGCAAAACAGAGATGCCATAACGCAATCACACTTACACTATGAATATGTAACATGGAAAAGCTAAATCTAGATAGTCACCCTATCTAGGCCAATTCTTGTTCAACACCACAAACTTCGTTCAGAGAAACCACCACTCTGATCACACCATCAGTTCCTGTCAGATCCTACAACTTTTCTATCAGTAATTTTCAGAAAACAGGAGGGATTTCACAGGCTGTTTCCCTGCAAACCAACCCCCAGCACTGCTGCTGACCAGTAAATGCTGCTTTCCAGAGCATATGCCGTGAACTACAGCTAACACCATGTCCATTTGAACTTACCAGAGGAGAAGAAAGCCTGGACAGTTACATAAAAACCTGCTCCCAAAATGCTCCCTCTGAATTTTGAAGAAACAAAGTACTTAGCTCCCTCTTCCAGAATATTCTGCACACAGCAGGGAGCTAAGGACTAGCTGCAGGGTTATGCCTGGCACCTGGGGATTAAACAGGTTTTAGTCAATCCACAGGACACAGGTGCTGCCCTTGATAGACTAACAAAGAGATGAATAGTTGCAAATTTAACCCTTTTCTGGTCACCTCATCATAAAGACCAAACTGGACCAGTTCAGCCAAAGGTGAGTGTGAGGGCGGTACCCAAGGTAGGTTTGGTACCTGTAAGAAGGAGAGATCTGTCCTACTCACCAGCCAAAGCAGTGCAGTATGGGGGTATCTTCACAGGCTTGCTCACAGAGCACAAGGTAATGACGACCTTTTCCACAGAAGGGCTGCAGCACTTGTCATGTGCCAAACACTGCGCAGCACCACTGCTGCTGTTGCTGCTGTTGCTGTGTGGAGAGCTCAACACCATGACAGAGCTGCCCATCCGCATGCACTGCCTCGGTGCAACTCGGGATGTTTGGCACACAGAAACATGGTTGTGCTGTCAGGTTGGCAAAACACATGATGATCAATAAATCAGGCCCTTTCTAAAACAAGCCATCTACCAAAGTAACTCCCCAGGAAATAGTTTGGCTCCATGATCAGAAACTGTCACTCCTATCAATAATAAAAAGGTTTTCTAAGACAACAGAAGAGAAAACTTACAGGATTTCCAGTTGGCAAAATATACCATAATTTGTTTGTTGTTTTTCCCTCCACCTAGCCTAGGAAACCTACCCTGGGTTTGAAACAATGCAAATTGGGCTTCAGGAACACATCCATTTCACCTCAAAATCTTCTGATTGAAGGCTGTGAATGTTGTTGAAGGTAAGGAAGTGTAAAGTACAAGTTTTGCATAAAAATGTTACCGCTCAATACCTGGGGCACTTACTTACCACAGACATGACAACTGCAGCTTTCCATTAATCAGATCACCCTCCTGCTACAGAGAATGTACAAATGTAATCCTGCTGATACCACCATAACCACATCAGCCCAGAAAACTTAGTCACCACTGAATAAACACCAGAAGTATTTCAAGTGCATTAAGCCATAGCGTCTATTTCATATCAATATATATCTATATCACAAGAACCCAGTACTCCACTGAAGCTCTCAATTACAAATGTAACTTTATTTAATTTCTTCACTCAAACTGAATTTTCTCATTTCAAATCTTTACTGAAAGGGATAGTAGTTAAACGCTTAGAAAAACCAGTAACTGCCCTAGTAGGCAGCTAGAGAATGTATGTATCAATACAGAAATGGAATGTAAATTTCAACTCATATAGATCACAACATACAAAGAAGATCTTTATGTAATACAGACTTACAAAACAATAACAGGTCTTTTCACAAATATTTTCACAGTTCTGCACAGCAATCTCATAGAAAAGATAGATTTGTGCAACACCAAAATAACTTATTGTTCCTTAGTATAAATTATTTTTCATTTCCTAAAAGAAAGAGGTAATTTTATATGATTGGGAGGATCTGACTGTATTTGGTGACAGCAAAATACAAAAGCTACTGTTGCTATACACAGAAAAGGTATATGATGTGCTACAGTATTGCAGGGGCTGGTTCTGAAAAAGTCACCTGCAAGTCTCATGCTGCTGCTGCTGTATGAGGGCTGTGCAGCAAACACTGCCTTTTTAGTGCTTTCATAGTCAAGCAGCAGCAGTGTGCTTTGATACTTGCACCTATTAAAAAAATACCTGGGTTTCTGATTCGAGTATGAAGTCTTCAAAATAGCCTTTCTGATTATGAGGAACAATCCACATTTTGGTGTGCTTTGAAGGAGATGCCAGGGAGAAACTGGAAGGAAACACACTTGATGTAACAAGTGTGTAATCCATTCCTGATTTCTCTCTCAACTGCACAAAATGTAAAACTAAAAAGAACTATTTGTCTAGTCCTAGAACCATGCTCGGACAGTAGCATTGATGGAAATGATAGGCAAGGTTTAAAATGACATTAATCGTAATTTAAATATTACCACTGATTCCCAGAAACTTCAGTGCTGATGTAGTACAATCATTTGGAAAAGTATGAGACACAGTGTGGTACAGAGAGCACAGATTAAAATTCCCCAAACATCATAATTCATTTCCATTATTTCCATTAATTTCTGTGTTAAAATCATATATTCCTCAAGGTTATAGATAAAGCTTCAGATGGAAAATCCATTTCTTCATAATATAGCTAGAATGTGAGTTTTAACCACCTTTACTTCAGGTTTCTTTTACAGACAGGGATCAAAATAGACTTCTCATTATGACTAAAAATATAGATTTTTAACTACAGAACCCAGCAGCCGTTTTTCTGCTTCTTTGCCCTTCCCCCAAAAAAGTCAAGCAAGGTCTACAAAAATAGCAATTAACTTTAAAAAATAGGTTGTTTCTTCCAGCAAATTTAAGTTACATTCAGATGTAATACAGCTATTTATAAGGAACAATGCTGAGGCAAGACACCAAGGGAGGTGTGCTGTGTTCAGTTCCCTCCTGACAGCAGCTGCCCACATCAGTGTTGAGCTTGATCTCTGTGAAGATCAGTATCTGGTTTGATACTCGTGGTGCCAACGATTGAAATCATTGTAGAAAACCACAATACTCCCAGATGCCATGCCAGTCATTATACACCTAAGGAAAGGACAAGATGGCATTCGTTAGTGAACCACCTCATGAAAGTGTTCATTTCAGATTTGCCTTCCCCATTTAAGGACATGATCTGCATGAAGGAATTGGATGTGGGCACAGAACTTCCATTGGAACTGTTACTGTTTGGGTTTGAAAGCAATCTGAAGGCTGGGAGTGTTCTGGGAGTCCCAGGTCTCCAAGACCACAGAGGAATTCTGGAGGAAGGAAGTTTTTACCTCAGTTGAAGAGGCTTGGATTAGAGATCAGTTGAGCAAACTGGACATCCACAAGTCTATGGGCCCTGATGGGATACACCCATGAGTGATGAGGGAGATGGCAGAGGTCATTGCCAGGCCACTCTCCATAATCTTTGATAGGTCCTGGAGAACAGGAGAAGTGCCTGAGGACTGGAGAAAGGCCAGTGTCATCCCAATCTTCAAAAAGGAGGACTTGGGTAACTACAGGCCTGTCAGCTTCACCTCTATCCCTAGAAAGGTGGTGGAACAGCTTGTCCTTGCCACCATCTCTAAGCATGTGAAGAAAGAGACCCGGGGGTCTTGGTGGACAGGGGGATGACCATGAGCCAACAATGCACCCTTGCGGCCAAGAAGGCCAATGACATCCTGGGATGCATTAGAAGTGTGGCCAGCAGGTCAAGAGAGGTTCTCCTCCCCCTCTACTCTGCGTTGGTGAGGCCCCACCTAGAATACTGAAGAGAGTCCAATGCAGGGTCACCAAGATGATGAAGGGGAATGGAGCATCTCCCTTATGAGGAGAGGCTGAGAGAGCTGGGGCTCTTTAGCCTGGAGAAGAGGAGACTGAGGGGGTACTTCATCAATGTCTATAAATATGTTAAGGGTGAGTGTAGGGAGGATGGAGCCAGACTTTTCTCAATGTCATCCATGACAGGACAAGAGGCAATGGGNTTTTGTTTTTTTTTCGCTTCAACACAAAGACTAAATATGAGATCATCAGAGACTGCATTTTGATGGTATCAGGATATTTCATTTCAAGAGCATCTGATTTTTTTTTGTATTAGGCTAAAACATCTTTATACATAGTCACTCAATAGTCACATAGCTGAATGTTTTATTGCAGTCCACAGTTTCTGGATTTTTAAAGTTAATTTTAGGTCCCTGTTATAAATATAGTCCAGGTAAAAATGTTAAAACATTCAGTATGGACTTCAGTAAGTGTAAGGATGAGAGTCTCCACAATATGCTATACTGCACAACGTTGGCATCCCTAAGGGATTTAGGGGTCAAATATGCTTGAAAAATACACAAGACCTCAACAAAGCAAATATTGGGAAACAAATAAAATTTTTAGCTGCAAAATAACAGTGTATAAACAAAAAGTAAAGATCCATCTTATAAACAACACCACTTCTGTAATGAAAACACAGAAGGACTTTTAAATACAGCTGCATTTGAAACTGTAATGTAAAAATGCAGTAAAAATATTAACTGATTGCCTTCAGTAGAAGGAATCTTTAAGGAAGGTCATGATTTATGTGGATAAATTAACTGTTCTATAAATGAAAATTAAGATTTGCTTTATCAAAATATGGATGTGTAGGGGTGAATATTATTGTGCAACTATTTTTAACAGAAGGGTCTGGAATTAGGAATGTGATTTGTATCAGAAGTGAAAGAAGAAACATGAAAAGCACATATGTGACCTTTCACCTCCATGTGACCAACGCTGCACATTGACACAGGTCAATAACTCAACCTGTCTTGAAAATCTGCCAAAGTAAGATTTCTTGAATCTCTCTTCATTCCCCTAAGGGCTGAAATCCTGAAAAATATTATCTGCCCTAAATATGGTATGTTAGAAAGAAACTTATGTGACTTCAGAATCCTCAGTATAATCACCAGTATCCAAAGTCAAAACTGGAAGAACACCAAAAATGCAATTATTTCAAGTATATATTCTCTGAAATTCCTGTGAAGACCGAACTTTGCTCTAACCTTTGGTCGTATGACAGGGCCATGGATCGGATTCCAGCATCACATCCTGGGTAAGCAAAAAGCTGTTTGAGGTCCCACATCTGCCATACCATGACAACTCCATTGTCTCCACCTGTAAGCAGATACTGTCCATCTCGACTCAGCTGAATTGCCTATGGAGAAAACATGGATATTTGTCATATCAATCAATATGTATTGCTCTTACTTCCCCTCTTTTGCTTTCATACAAAGTTTCATATTCATAGAATCATAGAATGTTAGGGGTTGGAAGGGACCTAGAAAAATCATCTAGGCCAACCACCCTGCCCAGAGCTCAATTGACAGCTGAATGTCTAAGCAGCCTTGATACTTGGAGGTTGGAACAAGATAATCTTTAAGGTCCTTTCCAACCTGAACCATTCTATGATTCTGTGATATCAACACAAGCTTTTGGGAAGCAACATTACTGTTATGCTATTCTACCTAGCAACAGAATTGATGTTATTATGCACAAACATAAGATGGATGTCACTAGTTAAGTTTTACCTCACCTGTGTCTTATTCCATATTCCAAAGATCTAATATGAGATCAGCTAAAGAAATTTACTCTTCTAATTCTACCATGTGGATGTGGTGCTGGGGGACATGGTTTAGGGGCCCTGGCTGTGCAGGATGAACGGTTGGACTTGATGATCTTAAAGGTCTCTTCCAACCAAACAATTCTATGATTCTATGATAATTAGCTAGATTTACAACATCCAGCAGCACTGGCATTAAAATACAGTACCTGGCATTCCTCCAAGGGTCTTTAATACTAGTCTAGCAGAAGCCAACCTCCTTTACTCTCTGGCAAAAGGCTGACTTATGGAGGGCACTGAAATGTTACACATATTACAAGAATTCATTTAGAACAGCATTTTTTTATCTCTGTTCTGCATTAGTAAGATAATGACCCACCCTCCTTAACAGAGACTGTTTCCTCTCATCAGCTACCCTGAAACTGCCTGTGATAAATGTGGTGGCTTACACCATGACTTTGCATGCATCACAGGAACAGATGGCAAATCTACATTTGAAATCTTTACTTGGTATCCAAATCTTGGGAATGATGGGATATCGTTGGTTTTCACAGTGAAAACTTATTGAAACGGAAGTTTTCCATCTATTTTGGTATTTCTTGTGTCCTGTTGGAAAAATCACGATGCATCCTGAGTTATGCTGAAGAACAGCAACTTTCCTCAGTTTCCTGATGATTATACAGATATTAAGATGACTGGAAGATTAGGAAGTATTTCTTGAAAAGGGATTTTGCCAGTTTAAATAAGCCAAAGGGTTATTTAACTTGACATTTTATTTTAATAAGTGATAGTCCATAAGGTCAGACAGGCCATGATCTATCTAGCCCACTGTGGTAGCCCCAACAGTGGCAGCAGGAGATGCTGTGAGGCTGAGCACTCCACAATCCCTTTCTTTTGTGCTCAGCACCCACAGTCACTGGATCACAACATCAAAAAGTACATCTCTGTTCTTCACAGTAACTATTTGTGGACATGCTGCCCATGATTTTTCTTGTTTTTGAGCTTGCTGATGCCTTCCATGGCAAAACAAAACAAGAAAAATGTAGAAGTTCATTACAGTACAAAGTAGTTTTATCTGTTTTGAAGTGATCCTACAAGTTTCAATCATACCCCATAGGTACTGATAGGAAGACACGATCTTGTATACTTACTGCTCTCTGCTGAAGTCTGCAAGTATTTTGGCACTTGCAATCTCTGCTTCTACATTTTTTTTAAATAATCAAAACTTGTAATATGATGTGATTTTAAATTCCTCAGGAAAAGGAAGCGGTTGTTTTTGGTTTGGTTTGGTTTTTTTAGATATAGAGAATTTGTAGTGCAAGCACAACAACGTGAGAAACTACAACACAAAAATGTTACCTTCATGCAACATTAAGGTGTTTATATGGACTGCTGATAACCCTTGAAACCAACTTATGCAGTGTATGCAGGATAACACTTTGTGACCAGCAATAACTGCAATCTGTACACATCTGTAGTCTTTGTGCTGCTGTGCTCTATTACTATAATGCCAAATACACCCTTTAAGAATTATATGATGTGCAATACTTATATTAAGATAGACTTTCTAAATTCTGAGTGTTTACTGCATCTCCCAAGTAATCAGAATGAATTACGTTGCTGAAACTTTATTTCACGCAATCACTTTAAAATGAGTGTAATCAAAATACATATAACTGTAAATAAAATATTGTAACACTGATAAAAAACAGATGATAAACCTATTCCGGCTGTGTTTTGCATTAAGATGACAACACATACATGTAAATTTAGACAGAATATGTGGAGGGTTTTTTGCAATCGTATCCAAGTATGGAAAATTGAATACTAACCAAGGTGAGAATTGAGTATTCTGAGCTGAAGCTTCTCCCCCCTCAAACCAAATGTTACAACCACAAATTGCTTCTATGATTGTTTCTAAGAGCCTACAAATCTACACTAAGCACCTCCCAAAGCACAGTCCCAAGGAGCCTGAAAACTCAATTTAAGAGACCGTCTTAGAAGAGTATAGTAACTCACCAATAAAGGGGTAGAAAACAAACAGGTAAGACTGTGAACTCGTCTAGAACTTGCATGCACTGAGTAGATGATCATGAGAACTAACACACCACACACAATTATTAAAAAATTGTTCATTAGAAGCAAAAATCAATACAGGGTGGTTTTCCTCTCTATAGCAATGGCAGATCTCCTAAGGGTATTTTCAAATTGCAATGAAGACCGTGACAAATAATTATTTGCTACACTTATAAAATTCAGCTGATGAAAATCCATTAACCTTATGGTCATGGTTCACTTGAATTTTATACTTGAGGCTTTTACTGAAGAAATGCTATATTAAAAGGCAAATTAAAGACATTAATCTTTAACTCTTCCACTACCTGCAAAATACAGTGAGTTTTTTTGTGATCTTTTGATTAAATAAAGTATAGGCTTTGAACCCTTACTAATACCTATGCATTTTTATTAAGGCAATGGCATGTCATGAATAAAATATGTTATTTATTTATTTATATTGTTTCTTAGTAAATTTATCAGCCACTTGCTT
>VYZU01025896.1:0-10828 GCA_013401355.1 Ceyx cyanopectus | reverse complement strand
TCCCCCAGAACAGCCAGCCCCCCTACCCTGCAATGAGGAGCGATGCCCTGACTCCTGCCCCACACTGGGAACCCCCCCACACACCCCCCACACCACACCGAGGACTCCCACCCTGGCCCCCATCCCAGAACCCTCACCTCGACCCCCACCCCACACTGGGAAGCGATGCCTTGAACCCCGCCCCAGATTAGGACCTGAACCCTGAGCCTCACCCCACACTGGGGACCTCAGCCCCACAGTGGGACCCTCACCTCGACTGCCTCCCCACAGCGGGGAGCAATGTCCTGACCCACAGCAGCTCCTTCACCTCGACTCCCACCCTGCACTGGATCCCGCACCCCACCCCCGATCCACACCGGAGACCAATCCCTGGAGCCCCTCCCCACACTAAGGACCCCACCCTGAGTCCCTCCTTCCGCCCCTCATCAGTGAGCAATGTCCTGGCCCCCCTCCCCACACCAGGACCCCCAAATCCTCGAACCCCGACCCTCCTTCCTCCTCCTCCCCCACCGGCCCAGCCCCTTAGGACCCCGCGGAGCCGCGGCGCAGCAGGTGCGGAGCGGAGCGGAGCGCGGGGCGGAGCGGGGAGCGGCGGGGCCCGCAGCCTCTGCCCGGGGGCGGGGAGCCCAGCCCGGGCCGTGCCGAGCCGAGCCGGGAGCCGGCATGGTGCTGGGGCTGCAGCATCTCCTTACCGCCCTCCTTCAATTTTTCAGACGGGGCCAGCAGGTTTTCTTGAAGGTGGAGGACTCCGTGCCGGGCTCCGAGGCGCTACA
The DNA here is from genome assembly GCA_013401355.1 of Ceyx cyanopectus. Classification (NCBI taxonomy): domain Eukaryota; kingdom Metazoa; phylum Chordata; class Aves; order Coraciiformes; family Alcedinidae; genus Ceyx; species Ceyx cyanopectus. The sequence goes on along the minus strand of VYZU01025896.1, from coordinate 10,055 downwards.
GGTAGGGACGGCGGGACCCACTCCCCTAAATAAGAGAACAACCTAAGGATGTGCCCTCAGGTCGCCCCCCTCTCCCCTCCAACCCGGGGTTGCCGAGTCCCTTCCCAGCCGGGACCCTCATCCCAACAGCCTCTTCTCCCACCCAGGCCCCCCTAACCCTCCTCCCCTCACCCCCGGGACCACCGACCCACTGCTTTTCCTACCCGGGATCCTCCTGCCAACCCGCCTCCGCTCCCACCCGAGTCCCCCAACCCACCTCCCTCCCACTCGGGACCTTCAACCCCCCACCCCTCCTACCCGAGACCCCCATCCCAACCACCTCCTTTCCCACCCGGGACTGGAGCAGCCTTGCTGAGCCCACTACTCACCCAGTCCTTGTCGGGGGGGGGTCCTCGGATTTATGCTGGGAGCCGGGGGAAGGGGTGTGGTGGGCGGAGGAAGGCTGGGCTGCTCGGGACGCTGCATGGGCTGGGAGTGCGGACGGACCCGGGGCTGCGGGATCCCCCCGCCCGGGGCTGAACTCCGGGCCGGGATGGGACTTTGCCAAACCCATTTGCATCCGCTTATCTCCACCTTTATTTATTTTTTTTTTTTTTGGAGGGGAACGGGGGGCTGAGAACCGAGCCCCCACAGCCGGGGTCGGGCTCCTGCCCGGCGGGGAAACTGAGGCACGGAGCTGTGTGACCGGCCCGGCGGGAGCTATGTCTGTGCTCCCCCTTCCCTGGGACCTGGGGACACGTTGAGCTCCGTGTCCCCCCCCCGCAGGAAGGACGGGGAGCGGGGGGGCGGAGGAAATGGGCTGGGCCGAGGAGGGGCGGCCCCGGGCCCGGGGGGGGGGGTGTTGGTTGGGGGGGGGCAGGCAGCGCGTTCCCGCAGCCGAACAGGGATCGGGGCCGCGCCATGGGCACCCTCCAGGACTCTGTGAGCAACCCCCGGGGTGGGGGGGAGGGAGTGTGTGGGGGGGTGAACCCCTGTGGGTCGGTAGCCTCAGGGCTGGGTAGGGGGTCCCCAGTGCGTGCGGGGTTCCCTTGTGTGCTGAGGTTTGGGGCGTGCGTTGTTTTGGGGGGTGCCTGGGGTTGTAGGTCCTGTGTGTCAGGGGGTATGGAGTGGGCTGGGGTTGGGGTCCCTACTCCCTCCCCCTCCCGTCTTTTCCCCACCGTGCTCGGCTTGCGGTGGGAGCCCCAAAAGCTGCGAGTAGGAGCAGGAGCAGGGCAACGTCCCCCACCGCGGGGCCAGTCCTGGATGGGGGGGATTGTACTGAGAAGGGGGGACCCCCCAACAGACCACCCCAGCAGCACCCTGCCCACCCTCCTTGCATATTTTGAAGGGGTGAAAGGCTGCACCCCAGAATGTGGATGGGAAAATGTTTGGTCCTTGAGCTCCTGCACCTCCAAACGCACCAAAATTTGGCGAAGGGTCAGCTCGGGAGGGGTTCGCCCCAGTCCGGAGGGGTTCATCCCACTCCGGAGAGATTCACCCCAGTCCGGAGCGTTCCCACTCTGTTTCTCCGTCCGTCTGTCCGTGGTTTCCGGACCCCTGACCCGTTTGCCGGTGGTTTTAGGTGGTCATGGTGTGTTGCGGGCTGTCTGCCCCGCTCCAAGGGGAGCTCGGGCTGGGGAGGAGAGCAGCGGTTGGCTCCGGGTTCAAAGCTGGAGCGAGGCAGGGACACGGGGGCTTTGCGCTGGGAAGCGAAGGGAAGGAAACGCTCTCCGGGAAACAGCCAAAAGCTGCTGACGGAGGGAAAGGAGCTGAGCTGGGCTGGCCCGTGGTCGAGGGGGGCTGGTGTTCGCTGTGGGGTGCACTGAGCCCTCGCGGAGGGGCAGGGTGAAGCTTGGAGACATCAGAGCTGTCACCCGGCACAGGGAAACGAGGTGTGACTCCTTACTGGTGAGGGAGGGCAAATGTCCCTTTCCGTGGTGTGGGGTGTCCCTGTGACCCCCCGTCTTGGTCCCAGCGCCCAGCTAGCCTTGTCCCGGGGGGGGTGCTCGCAGCTGGGTGGGTACCAAGCTCCTGGCTGTAGTCTTCCCGAGGGGACCCACAGGTGTGGGGTGACCTGGAAGGGAGCCACAGCCCCCAGTTGCGTGGGAACAAAAGCCACCCAGAGGTATGTGGCAGGGCTGGTTTTAAGCCGGGCCACCAGCCTGGTCTGGGAGCTGTTGTGCTGGCACCAAGCAGGAGGGTCAGGGGCTGGGGGGATGACGCGTGCAATGGGGCAAAGCCACCTCTTCAGGAGTGTCTCTGGGAACAGGGACGTGACCAGGGACATCTGAGGGATGGGTGGCCAGGAATGGATCCATCCTCCTCCCAAAATGCTCCAGGACCCCAGTCCCTGGCTGCTATGGGGACCCCCAAGCCTGAGCAGAGCTATCCAGGGCTTGAGACTTTATTGACACACACGCCCCACCCTGCTGTGGGGTGAGGCCGAAGATGCCTGTGCCTCCTCTCCCTCCCAGCTGCCAGCCCCAATGCAATTACTCGCTGACTGGCCCATGAATCAAACCCTAATTGATACGCGTTCGCAGCCTGGCTGAGCAGGAAGGAGCTGGGGGGGGCACTCTGTGCCCAGGGGCTTGGAGGGTGCCACGCTCGGGTGCTGCCTCCCCCCGGGTGCTGCCTCCCCCAGCTCCCCAACCGACCCTTTTGCCAGGGCTCTTGGGATGCCTCGGCGAGAGACGTGGAGGCTGCTCCTGCCTCAGTTTCCCTACGTGAGGGTTGGTGGGGCGGGGCGGGGGCCGTGCCGAGGGCGGTGTGGGGACACGCGTGTGCCGGCGTTTGTCCCGGCGTTTCCTCCGGCGGACACAAACACATCAGCAGGGCAATAAAGGGGAGGAAAAGGGCCGGGGCGCTTCTTTCCATGACGTGAGGCGGGGCTGGTTTCCTCCCCCACCCTGCAGGGCCAGGGGGGTGTGAGCAGGACCCTCCGACTGGGGTGGGTGGGTGCACTCCAGTGGTCCCCAGCCTGGGGATCCCCACTGCAAAAGGTTTTTTTCTGAACAGCTGCTCCAAGGATCAGCTGCTCACGGGTGCAGGATTGACCCATGCGGCTGTGGGATGGGTCCTGGTGGGGCTGTGGGGTTCAGGCTGTGGGTCCCAGCCTTCTCATGCTCCCCTGAGAAGGCAGACCTGGCACATCAGGCTTGTGGCCACCTCCAACCATGTGGAAACTATCTGGGGAGGGGGGCAGAAATGTCCCTGCACCCCAGGGCTGGAGGAGTTGGGGTGTGGCTGCTCCTGGTGCACACTGAGCAGGGTGGGGCTGCCTGCAGGCATTCAAACTGGGACATGCAGGGGTGGGTTGGGGGCAGCTGGCACTGGGGGGATGCTTGACCTTTGGGATTTGCTAGAGAGGAGGAATTTCTCACCCTACGTCTGGCATTGCAGCATCATCCTCCCGGCTGCGATGGGGGTTGTGGTTGCCCTTAGCTTTTTGGAGCTAAGCTGAGACATTTTGCAGGGAGGTGATGGCAGAGATCAGGGGATTTGCTCCCCTCTGGGGATGAGGAGACAAACCAGGTCCAGGGTGACCCTCTTAGAGGTGAGAGCTGGGGATAAGGCTGGCATCTGGAGCTGCTGGATGGGTATGGGGGAGAGGATGGTAGGACCTGCCCTGAGGAGGGATATGCAGAGTGCAGCAGATGGGGAGCAGGGCTGGTTCCTGAGACTCCCTGTTCTTGATGCAGGAGAAGGATCGCTGCTCCCAGCCCGGATCTGTTGGGATGCTGCCAAATCCAGCAGCAAATCCTTCCTGGCTGTGGTGTGGGATTTTCACGCTGCTTTTTGGCTCAGGGCAGGTCTCCACAGGCATATTCCTCTGCCACTCATGCTCCAGGCAGGATGATGCCCATGGCTCTGGCAGGCACATGGTGCCTGACACCTTTAGGTGACTTGGGCATGGACAAGAGGGTTGGAGATGGGACACTCCCCCACTTTGACTGCTGATGCTGCCTGGCCTTGTGCTGATCAATTAAACCCCAGTGCTGGAAACCTTCCTGCATGAGGAACCATTTAATGGGTGGGTTTTGGCTTACCCTGGCCATGCCTCAGTTTTCCCATCTGTGTAGCAACTTTTCCACTATTTCCAAACCTTTCCATGGTGGCTGAGAGCTGGATGCCATAACCAAACCCTCTTCTTTATGGAAAATAAGAGGTTCTTGCACACCCACTGAGGGAGGTGGCTCTGCCAGTCCCCAGCCCTGCTCTGGAGTGCTGCCCCAAATTAAATTCCTCTCCAGCTGCAGATGGCCAGGAATTCAATTTTCCCAGATCCCATCAGAGCCTGATAAATGAACTCCATAATCATCATGCAGATCCCATTAGCACTGTCCATGCTGTGAGGGGATGTGGGAACGTTGCATGTCCCCTTCCAACAGCTGTCCCCATTCCTGTCCCTCTGAGCCCCTCTCCAGCTGCATTCTCTGGGGAAGAGGCTTTTCCATGATACTCCTGAGCAGAGCCAGACCAGGGGAGCCTTGGCACAGCTAATCCACCAGAAAACATCTAGGAAAGTCCCTAAAACCCAGTCGGCAGGTGCTGGTGACCAGCAGGGACAGGATGGGGACTGTGTGCCAGGGAGAACCTTCCAGGAACGCCACGTTCCGGGGATGTGTGTGGTGCCAGCTCCCTCCTGGGGCCCTGTGGCAGCAACACTCAGCCCTGTGCCCGACTCTGCTGCTGGTGCCAGTGCCAAAGGCTCTGCACTGGCCGTCCCCGGCAGTTGGTGCTGAGGTGGGTGCAGTGGTGGCTATAAATGTCTGTGCCCCTTGGGGTGAAGGTGGTTGGGTACCAGGGATGCTCCTAATGGTGGAGCAGTTTCCCTCTGGCTGCTTCAGGAGGATGATGAGGGCTCCAGGGCTGTGGCCGTGGCACAGGGAGGGCATGCGGTGCCTGTGGGATGAGAGGAGAGGTTTAGGGACCAGAGTGACTTTGGTTTCTTGTTGCCCTGAGCTCTGGCATGGTGTTGGTATCACTTGCCAGGATGTATCCAGTGATCCAAGTGGATGCTCATCCAGGACCATTTTCTGCCCCAACTTTGCAGGATGGCCCTGGCTATGCCCTCAGCCCATCCATGGGATCTGAGCATCCCTGGTGCCATGTACCCCCCAGCTGTGCCCGTTCCCTGCCTCCCATTCCCACCTGCCCCCCTCCTTTGGTGCATCATTTATCACAGCCTTGCAGGGCGGGCAGCTTTGCACTGGGAACAAAAGGGTGTCCAGGTGAAATCCCTTCCCCGAGGTGTCACTGGCGCAGCATTGCACCCCAAGAGTGGGCTGAGAGGCGTCTCTGTCCCCGCCCCCAGCACGGGTTAGGGACAGGAGACACGGAGGGGAGCGGGAGAGCCCCCCGGCCCTTTCCACATTCTGCTCTTATCAACAACTAATTAGCAGCAAAATGGTTTGTCCAGCCCGGCCGGGAGCTGCTGTTCCAAGAGGCCGCGATGTTCTTGGGGACGGGAAATCCTTGAGGAGGACAGCCACGGTCCCAGCCGTTTGTCCTGCCCGACAAAGGGACATCAACAGGAAGCGACCTTGACTCGAGCCCTCTTCCATCAGCCCCACCAGCCGAGGGCGGGATGCGGGGGGATGACCTGGGGAGCATCCCTGAAGGTCTTGGGGCTTGGGAGGGGGGTGGGGAGGATGATGTTAGTGTGGAAAATTCGCTGGTAATGTTAAAAAAGCCCCACTCGGAGACTGTGGTGTCCCCAGGGGGCGTCAGGCCACCAGTCCGTCTGTGTGAATGCAAACGGTCTGTGCAAATCACGGGATTCTAGCATGGTGGGGGAGCTTTGGAGCCTCTGCTGGACTCTCTCTGGTAGTTCCCTGTCTCTCTTGTACTGGGGAGCCCAGTACTGGACCCAGTGTGCCAGAGGTGGCCTCACCAGGGCAGAGTAGAGGGGGGAGGAGAACCTTTCTTCACCTGCTGGCCACACTTTTTTTCATGTACTCCAATGCCCCATGCAAATGGTTTGCCCTGCCTGTGCAAATGGCCTTGTGCAGATTGCCCCAAGAAGCCCACCCTGTGCAGCCCACCCTGTGCTACCTGTGGGGGCTTGTGAGCCCAGGTGCCCTCTGTGTGCCTGGCAAGAGCTGTGCTGTGCCGTGCCAGCTGCTGCTCTCCACCATGCTCAACTGTGATTATATCACAGCCTTGTCATCTGGGACTCACTAATAGACTGAAAGCACCTGAAATCACTATTAAAATGCTATTTAAGGAGAAGGAAACAGCTCACGCTGGTGCAGTTAAGCAGCTCTCTGGGCCTGCTGGGTGGTGGTTAATGCTGCGGTTGGGTGTGGAAGGCTCAAGTGAGGCCAGTGCATGGGTGAGGAGGGATGTGCTGAGCTCCAGGTCCAGTGCTGGGCTCAGCACAGCCCAGCCCATCCAAACACAGCCCCAGCATCACAGAAACACAGAATAGTTTGTGTTGGAAGGGACCTTAACAACCAGTTCCAACACCCCAGCCATGGGCAGGGACACCTCCCACTAGACCAGGATGCTCAGACCCCCATCCAATCTGGTCTTGACCACTTCCAGTGATGGAGCATCCACAACTTCCCTGGGCAACCTGTCCCAATACCTCACTAACCCCACAGTGAAGAACTTCTTCCTAATTTCTAATCTTAATCTCCCCTCTTTCAGTTTGAAGCCATCACACCTCATCCTATCACTACAAGCCCTTGTAGAAAGTCCCTCTCTGGCTTTCTTGTAGGTCCCCTTCAGATACTGATCACCTCAAGCTAGTTCTGCATGGCTGTGATCTTGCACAACTGAGGAAAATGAGACATGTGCAGGCATGTGAGGGCTCCTACCCTATTTTTTTTTCAGGTGGCTGCTCCCACTGGTTTTTATCCTCTGGTCCTGGGAAGCCTTAGCCCAGCATCACTGGATGCTGGGGCAGCTCTGTGACATGTTGCTGCCCTCCAACCCCAGCCCTTCTCATCTATCTGCTGCAACAGGACCCTGGGCAAATGACCATGGGGAGGCAAGAGATATCCCAGAAGTGTTTCCTTCCCATTTTATGCTCATTATCCCCCCCTATAAAAGATGAGGTAATTAAGGAGATACTTCGGGTTACAGGTTGTTGCTGCCTGATTAGATTAAAGCAATGTAATTTGGGACTGAAAGCAGGGCTCTAATCTGGGATGGGCAAGGCTGGAAGGTGATGGATGCCTTCCCGGCCAGAGCTTCTAACTCTCCCTTCCATCATTCTGTCTGTCCATCCCTTCATCATCCTCTGCTGCCCTGGCCCTTGTCACCAGGATGCTGCTGGGGGTGGCATCAGGGCTGCTCCCTCCATATCCCTACCTGGATGGAGGGGGTTCCATGGGCTATGCTGACTCTGGGGTTGGGGGAAGGATCCTGGAGCAGCACGGGGACAGGGACAAACTGGCGAGCGGGACCCGATGCCTTCAGGAGCTGCTTCCCTGTCTCCGTGCCTCAGTTTCCCCACTTGCACCACAGCTTTTTCTCACCCTGCCACAGTTCTCTGCCTGTGCCTGGGCTCCCGTCTGCTTGTTGTCAGCTCCTCGTTGCTAACACACAGCCAGAGCTTGGCTATATTTAACCACCGCAGCCGGAGCATGAGGCCTTGTACAGCTTGAGGCGGGGGGGATGGGGGGTGTGGGCTGGTGGGGAGCAGCCCCCCAGGGAGGGGATCGTGGCTGGGGGGCTTGGCATTGCTGGAGGCAAGGGGGAGGCAGGAGCTGGAGGATGAATCACAGCTCGGGGATATTTTTAACGCCGCCAGATTGCTCGGCGAATGCTTGGGCAGGGCTGGGTGTTTGCTTGCAGCCGCCGGCTGTTGAGGCTCAGCTTGAGGGTCCTGGGGGGTCTGGGAGGGGGGGATCAGCTGCTTCCTTGGGGTCCTGGGCTGTGAGCGTGCTGTTGTTGTCTTGCTGCCATGCTATGGAGGGGTGGCGAAGGCAGAGATTTCTGTCCCCGTTCCCTGGGAGACAACCCTGGGTGCAATGGGTGTGGGCAGAAGAGGATCCTGGACCATCATCTTCCTCTGCAGTGAGGAGGAGGTGGGCAAGGAGAAAGTGTCCCGGAGAGAGGAAAGTGATGGAGAAAGCAAGAGCTGTGGCATGGGAGTGAGGTGGATCTGGTCACCTGACCTGCTGCCTGATGGTTTGGGGACAGGCAGGGAGCCCCTGGGGCTGCCCTGGACAGGGAAGGTGACCCGAGCATCGGGGTGTCCCCAGGCTGGGGACGTGGAGCCGGGCAGATGGCAGAGAGCAGTGTCAGGAATACAAATAGGATTTACTTTTTGCCTGTCAGACTGGAAAACGTAACAAAATCCAGAGGCTCCCAGCTGCAGGGGCTGAGCCAGCTCTGGCTAAACATCACATCCGAGGGGATGAATCCAAGCCAGGGGGTGCTGAGTCCTCAGCCCTGGGACTGCGCTCTTGGTGTTTGCTTGGTGTGCAGCTCTGCCCTGGCCAGCCCCTGCTCGTCCTCCTTGCCCATGGGTGGGGATGATGGCCACAGGACACGGGCACCGTGGGTGGGTGGGTGGTGTGATGCCTGTGGGCACGGAGATCTGCATCCTCAGCATCTTGGATGCTGTAATTTGATTTGGGTGGCCCAGCTCGGTGAGTGGAGTTGTCCAGACAAGGAGCAATGTCCAGCTTCATCTCGAAAGCGATCGCTCAGCCAGGGCCTCACGCACTGAAGCCACTTAGAGAATTAATTGGGATCATTTCCCTCGCGTTCCCAAGTGGATTGAGTCCTGCGGGAGGGGGGCAGGAGCCGAGCTCCAAGGGCTCACAGGGAGACAGTTGCCCCTGAGCTCAGAGGGTCATGTCGGTCAAATAATTTACTTGCTGGTTTTTATGGCCAAACTGGGCTGGAAGCTCAGATGGGAGATTTGGTTCCTTGAGGGGACTTAGGCCTGAAAAGAGCAGGGGCTGCTGCACCCTTGGGATGGATGCAGCAAGAAGCAGCACCCATGGGTGCACCCTCCAGGTGATCCCCGGTTGTGACAGGACCCATCCAGGCTTCAGATCTGCACCCAATACTAGCCAGAATCCTTGTCCTCATCCTGGGAGCTGGGTAGGGCACACAACCGCTCCCCCCAACCCCTTGCAAGGCAGAGTGGGGGTCCAGCTCTGCATCCCTCTGGGAGCAGGATGCTCTCAGGCTCTGGGTATCTCTGCCTCCTTTCCTGTGCCTCAGTTTCCCCTTTGTTGAAGAAGGGCTTCGTGCCATGCTGTGCCCTGGCTTGTGTCAGAGAGAAGACAAATCTCTTACTCTTAATGAGATGAACGGCTTCATTAGTCACCCTGCAGCTCCAGTGATATGGCTCTGGCATCGTGCCATGCCTGGAGGGATGCTGGTGTGCTTAGTAGGAGCTGGTCTAACTGTTCACCCCCCAGCACCCACTGTGGTCCCATGGGGCACCCGGAGGGGTTGGCACATGTCACCCAGTCAATCTCAGGTGTCTCCTGGTGTTGTCAGCCATGCCAGGCACCTTGGCATCTACCCTGTGCCCGGTTCCAGGAGCTGTTGCCTATGCCCTGACCCCCTTGTTGCCCATCCAGGCATCCCATTTACCGGTGGCATTTTCCTACAGGCACAGCGATGTCAGGATGAGGGTGTCAGGCTCTGCTCTGGCAGCTGGGAAATGGACTTGATCCACCAGCTTCTTCCTGTTTCAGTGAAGTTAATGAGCCCTCTGTGCCCTCCCGGGAAGTGTTATTTTCCCACTGCCCTCCTGGGAAGCTGGGATGCAGAGCAGGGACTGGGAAGCCTCACTCAGGAAGTGTTTTGATCCTCTGCCCCAATGAGTGCAGGTCCAGGGGCTGTGGGTGGCTCCAGGTGACACCCCCAATGACAGGAGTGGGGTGGCCCATGTCTTCATCTCCCTGGTGGGTGCTGGAGTATCCCACTCATGCCAGGGATGTGCCAATGCAGCTTCATCCAAACACCCTGGCCCAGCCATGGAGCCAGACATGGATCTGGAGAACACCCCCTCGCTCCACAGCACCCAAACTGGTGTGGGTCCTGTGATGCTGTGTGCCCAGACTGAGACGTGGAAGACCCTGTCCCTGGCTGCCAACTGT
>VYZU01025881.1:0-10739 GCA_013401355.1 Ceyx cyanopectus | reverse complement strand
GGAGATCCAGAAGTGAGCTGATGTAGAGAGAAGAATGTGGTGGTTTAGGCTGTGCCATGGGGTGATCAGCTCTTGCTTCTCAGGTTCTTTCCATAGTCCCATTCCAATCTAAGATCTGCTACTGGCCTTATTCTGCAAATAAAATCACACCTCTGATAGCCTTGGGCTCCCTGAAAATGTTAAATGTTCTCTTCTAAACAAATGTAATGACATCAGTGTTCTGGATCCATTTGACCTTCCAACCAGTCTAAAAGTCAGAGAAACAACTGAGCACTTTGTAACTCCTCTTGATTTACCCCTCCTGAGGTACCTACATGTTTTATCCTGCTCAGACACTTCCAACAGAAGCCAGATTCCCTATCAAGCACATCAGATCTGCTGCTATATATACACAGATAGAAATATCTGATTTCACAGCCCAGTTGTTTTCAGTAGAATCACCTGCCCACCCCTGGCTTTTCATTTTGATTCTTCCATCTTCATTTTGTTGGAAGAACTTCCATCTTTCTCAGATTTGCAGATGTGAGGAGCAGTTGCAGATGTGAGCACCTCAACTTTAGACAGACTTTAGTACCCTCTGATGTTGATCCATAAGAATCTAGGGTGCTTGGCCATGGAAAGTTTTATTTAGGGACCTAAATCTGGGCTTCAGGTTTTTTTTTAAACCTTCCTGTTCTTACAGCTTGAGGCTATTTCCAATGAAATTTCATCTCTGCAGAGCCAAAGCTCCTCTCACTGCTTATTAATACATCCAATAGGTTAGTGACAGTGTTTGAGTAGAATCAAGAGAACTCCAGCTGGAGGCCAAGCACCACACAAGAAATAAAATGCCACATTCCAACATTCTGGGGCAACTGCATTCAGCAACATGAGAGAACCACAAAAAAAAAGGGGGCAAAGAGTAGTTTTACTTAACAACAAATAAATCAAAGCAAGCAGCATATTCTAGCACTCTTCCATCTATTGTGTAGATGGCAATGAACACGTGTGCAGGAAGCTCACTTACATATTTATGGCTTCAGATATTGTTCTGGGTGTTTCCCACACATCCCAGTGTGTTCAGGAGAGGGTATTTTCATTATACAAACTATTGTACATTGCTGAGTGTCAGGGAACTATTTCTATGGGTTGGTTTTTTTTGGTGAGCTCTATAAAGACCAAACAGAATTGCAGCCTCTATTTCTTCTTAAGCTCAGCATCCAAAATTATAACTGAGTAATCTCCCTCTGAGGGTTGTCAGACATGCCATGATACTGAAGTAATAATGAATCTGAGAAGGTCTCCAAGAAGAGATCACAGAGTGTCCATCCAGTCCAACCCCTGCCAGAGCAGGGGCAGCCAGGGCAGGACACACAGGAACAGATCCAGGTGGGGTTGGAAAGTCTCCAGAGCAGGAGACTCCACAGCCTCTCTGGGCAGCTCTTCCAGGCTCTGGCACCCTCATGCTGAAGAGGTTTTTTCTCCTTTTTATGTGGAACCCCCCACGTTCCAGGTTCACCCATTGCCCCTTGTCCTATCCCAGGACATCCCTGGGAAGATGCAGTTGTTGAGGCTTTGGAACTAAGCAGGGACAGAATTACACCTGGAGTCCTCCACTTGACCTGGAGTCAGAGCTGCCTCTTGCTGCTTGTCTTTGGCTGGAGGAATAGAAACCACAACTCCTGATCCAATGCAGCTGTGGCCAGTAGATCCAAGAGAGCACTCCCTGCTCCAGCCACTGCTGCTGGAAAATCCCTGGGCTGAGGTGAAACGTGGCTGAATTGTGGCCAAGAAGTGCCAGAAGAATGCTAATGGAAGTTGGTGTCTGGGGTGAGGTGGGGTGGAGTTATACTGGAGGCATTGCAGTGCTCTCAGTGTCCAGTCATTTCAAGGAAAACAGGAATTCTTTCTTTACAGACTTCTAAACCCTTCAGGAGGAACATTTTCAGCCCCTGACTCTGCAGGTCAAGAAGACTGGACAGTCCTTTCCAGAGACAACTGCCAAGGGTTGGTCATCACCCCACTGCAGATTAACTGCCCCAGGGTCTCAGGACTGGTTGTCAGTGGGGTTCTCACCCTCCAGCAGCAAGGCATCTCCCAGTCATACTGTTCTAAGGCTTAGGAAGGTTTTACACTGCAGTAAACTACCTGGAACCCTCCTGCATCACTTCTTACAAACAAATATATCCTCTCTTTAAAATCATACCTCTGCTTTTAACCTGCTTCTAGAATTGCAGCATTTTCACACTTCCCCAGTCACTCAGACAATCAGTTCCTCGGGGTGCAGACCCACATTTCATCTTCTTTCTTTTGTCAGAGACAAGCCCATGCAGAATCCCACACCTGTCCCTTGCCTGGGACTTCAAAGCCTTGTCATTGGAAAAGCAAACAAATGCAGCCCAAGCAGCTTGCCAGCAAAGTGCATCTGCTCCTTGGGTGATGTAGCAGGAAGGCAGGGAGCCTGTGACGTTGGCCTTGGGACAGCTGGAGGTAGCACAGAGAATGTGATGGCCCTGACCAAAATAACACAAGCTGGGTATTTATAACACTCACACTTGTTACTTCATTTACAGGTTTGGTTGGTATGAAGAAGCAAGTCTTTGAACGTGTAGAAGGAGAAATGAGAGATCTGTGTAACTGCCATCAACTGTTTTCTGGCTGCAGCCAAGCACTAAATATCAACCTTCTTTCAGATACCCTTCACAAGGAGCCTGCCTGATGCTGAGTGAATAGAGGAGGTTTTACAGGTTAAAAACCACAACAAAGCAAAGCTACAGCCAAAACCCACCAGTCAACAACAGAACCCCCCCCCACAAAACAGAGCACCAAACAAACCATAAACAGATGATGAAGTGTGAGAAAGTAGAGCCCTGAGATTAAGTGGCACTTTCTGCCCTCTGGAAATCTGCTGTGTGGGGACAATAAACAGCCTGTGTGCAACAGAAACACCCAGAAAACCCCCCCACACCTTATAATTAATGCTGATCACTTTATAGCAGCCACCCTTGGTTTGCAGAGGGTGTTTGGACAAGAAAAGAACAAAACTAGATTTCCTGCTAGGTGTGACTGTGGGACAGGTGGGGTGCAGAACATCAGGTGTCCACACACTGGATTCTTATGGCATAGGGCAATTTACTTCAAAATAATGAAGGCAGCAGGTGAAATGGTTCTGTTCATTTGTCAGATGTGGATGTGATGGTGATGTTTTCAGGCAAGCAGAAGCTCTGGTGCCATCACCACTGCATCAGCTTCAGGAGGAGAAATTCCTTGTGCCAGCAGAGTCAGAGCTGCTCAGCCTGCTGCTTTCACAGAGGAACACTCTGTTCTCAATTCTCTTTGGAGGCAGAAGAAAAGCTGCCATTAACTGCTTGGGGTTTTGCAGAGTGTCCCAACACTGCAAAACCAGACCAGGATGGAGTGAGAAATGCTCCACTCTCCATCCATCCATCCATCACTGGCACGTGGTTCCAGCCAGCTCTGTAGCCATGGGATGCTCCTGTTGGAAATACCAAAGGTCCCAAGTCTTAGGCTGGATTTTATGATCTTGGAGGTCTGTTCCAGCCTCAACAGTTCTGGGATTCTGGAATTCCTAAGGAAGGACTGGCAGTAGAAGCAGAAATGTATTCTGTGTTCTTGCAAGAGTGAGTGTCCCAGCAAAGTTGGCACCTCTGTGCTCACAGTTTTCAGCATTTTATACCCTATTTCTGCCCCAGATCCCTCCCTTGTTTACCTGTCAATTAGGTAATTCCAAGGTTTGCAGGCTCAGCTTCTTCCTACCAGTCCATAATATGACATGTTGCATGGCTGGCAGGTTGCTGCTTCCCCAGAAATAATGAGCTTACTGAGCAAAATGTAGGATCTTTTTAAGCTACTATTGTTCATCTTACATAGCCCTTCACTGTCCCCTTTATTTCCATACCCTGGTTGGCAATTGCCCTTTTATCTTCCTTTTACCATGAGACTTCAGCTTTAGGCCTCAGTTTCCCCTAAGGTTTAAGGCTTTTAGTAAATGATAATTAATGAGGCAATTTGAGTCTTTCATTGCTCTAGTCAGCAGAGAAAAATCTGATCCTAATCCTGAAGTTTGCAATTCCTCAGCATTTGCTACCCTCACAGCCCCACTTTGACAGCCTGCCTTGTGTGTGGGTAGGAAAGGTCAGTCCATCCCTGGCTTGTGGAGAAGATGGAGCACATCTCCAGCACAATTCCAGCACGTTGGAGTGTCACAGAACAAAGCCAGCAGAGAATTCCCACCTCATCTGTTTGGTTTGAGAACATGACCTAGATTCCAGTGCCCTGAGCTGTCCTTGTGGCCAGGAGAAAAAGACCACTGCAGTTCTGGAGCTCCAGAAGTCATGTAGAAGGCAGCAGGGTGTGGAAGGAGCTTCAGTATCCCTGTTACCCTGCTCTGGAGTCAGGATTTGTTCTCAGGTGGAGCTGGGAAGTGGTTCCAGGTCTCCAGATGGAAATGTATCCAGGTTCTGTCAGGTCAGACCTGGGTCCTGGAAGGCTGAAGGGGAAATAATTTCATTTCCAGGAGGAAAGACTTGTGTCACCACAACAGATTTTGTTCCATTTGTTTCCCTGAGTTTTGTACAGAACCCTACACCTGACTCTGAGCCTCTTCCTCAGCCAGTCTCTGGACAGGAGGATTCCAGATCCACTGATGTGTTTCCCTTTCCTCTTCTTTGCAGGTCTCCACGAAATCCAGTGTTCCCTGCCTGTGGAAAACAGAAGGATCTTCCTGAATGAATTATCTGAGGTCAGCTTCAGTGAGTGCAAATTCAGCCTGTCTCTGACAGACCTCTTCATCATCATCTTCTCCGGGGTCGCCGTCTCCATCGCCGCCATTCTCTCCAGCTTCTTCCTGGCCACCCTGGTCCACTGCTTCCAGAGGTGTGCTCCCAGTAAAGATGATGATGATGATGAAGATGACAGTGAGGACTGAACTGACTCTCTGCACTTCACTCGATGTGGTTTCTAAGTCCCTAAACCATCAGCCAAAGCCTAGGAAGACAAGTAGAGGAAAAGCTTTAGACGTGAATTAAATGTAAAGATCCCTCTCATCCCACGGGGGTCACAGCTAGGAATTGCAGTTTGCATCAGGACAGACATCAGCTGATGCTTTCAGGCCAGGTAAATTTCTCTGATCCTTAATCAAACACTCCATTTCAATTTGAAAATTGTAGGAAAAGGGAGGAAAGGGAAGGGGAAAAAAAAAATAGTTCCAGTGTTTTACAGGAGTATCTCACAGATTCCAGATTGTCCTGCTGCTGAGATGCAGATTCCTGCAAGTCCTCAATGACTTGCTCTAAATGCACTTTGGCAGGGACTGGCTGGCCAATGTGGAAGCACTTTGAAGTAGTGACCTTCCCTGATCTAAGTAGAGGGAGATTCCATTAAGCTCACACAACTTCCTAAGCACCAAAATGCAGTTAAAACAATTCCTAGAACAGCAGAAAGCATTACAGGAAGGTTGGCATTTTTTCTCTACAAATGTTCTCTATAAATATTCATCCTCCATCTAATGACAGCAGTTGCAGGCATCAGTCAGCCAAAAAAATACTTTTTTCTATAAGCAAATACTACTCTAGGTCTGAGTCACCCACTGCATCTGCCTGGCACCAATCTTGTCATGGCACAAATACTAAATATAACATCTTTTTTGCAGTTTTAGATGCAGTGCAGTAAAGGATTTCCCTTCCCTGTCATGCTAGGCACAAGTAACTGAGGCAGTATCCAATCCACTTAGTTATTTAAACCATTAAGGGCTATATTCTGCTCCTTGTTCTACTAGAGTAACACAACTGAAGGGAACAGCATGAGCCAAACTGGCAACCAGAGCAACAAGAGTGGAATCTGGCCCGAGATGTTTCTGACTGTATTCTAGATTTGTCAAAACTTGAGCTCTTCTATATAACAGTAGATATTTTTGTTAAAAAAAATAAATAAAAAAAGACATTTATTACCAGAGATTTTTGGAATAGTGCTGGACAGCTTTTTAGGATAAGTCTATTTTTCAAATATTTGTAATGGAAATATTTTTTTAAAGCTCTGTGTATTTCAAGTATTCTCTAGAGTAGCTGTGAGGGCTTAAAGTAACCACATAGTAATAATCACTCTGAGGACTGTATGCATTAAAAAGACTTAGAGCTGATAAAAGTAGCATCTATTTAACTCCTGTCAATGCTATTGTTTCTTAAAAAACACTCTGGGTCAACTATTGCCTTGCTCAGTTAATATGGGTGGTGTTTGCTGGACAGTTAGTTCCCAGTCTCTTGTGTCTGTCGTGCTGATGGTTCAGGCAGCAGGAGTGAACACACCCCGTGTGCTCCAGGGAGAGGGTGTCCAGGTGAGGTGCAGGATTAGCCCCCAGCCCCCCTGTCTCTCAGAGATCAGCTGGGAGACCTCCAGCAAACCACCAGCTGTCTGTGCCTCACCAGTGCAGCTCATCAGCACCATTTCTCCTTCCCAAGTGCTTTGAGACATGCAGGGGAGGGGGCAGGGGGCTGTGGCCATGCTGCTGCAGGCTGGAGGGCTGAGCTGATCTCCCATCAGGACATCCAGGGTGTTGCTCCCTGGGCTGTTTGCAGTGCAGCCTGGGCCAGGCTGAGGTCCAAAGCAGGACCAGAGTGTTTCTGTTGGCTCTGCAGCTTGGGCAGGGGGATTTCAGTGCTCTGCTGTTGGTAAAATCCCTGCTTCTGCAAAGACACTGAGGCAAAGTAGGCCAGGGAGAGGAGATTCTGAACCAATGCTGCCTGCTTGGATGAAGGAACATGAACTGATTTTCACTGTACAGTGCCATGATTCTAAATAACACAAATATATTTATAATTTCATCACAGCCTTTCCTGGTTATTTGTGTGTGGGTAGGAAAAGAGGAGGAAAACCCCTCCTGATTGTCTCCTCACTGCTCAGTGGGGATTGCAGGGTGGTTGGGGACACACAACTTGTTGCCTGGTTCCTGGAGGAATCTCCCTCTGCAACAAGCATGGAATGTTGCCAACACTCTGCAGCTTGTTCACTCCTGGAACAAGAAACAGGGTCACACTTCTTCTCCTGTCTGTAACTTTTATCATGGATTCAAACCTTGCTTGCAAAAATGATGTGGTGACCAAACTTCTCAGTGAGCCATCAAAGTGTCAAACAAACTCCTGCCCTCCTTTGGTGACAGCCCTGGGGGTTTGCTCCACTCTCCTCTCAGGGTAGTTTTGCAGAGGTCACACCTCAAACTCAACTCTTTTGACTGACTTCTGCTCTTACTTGCAGGTTCATCCTACCATGGTGCCTCAGGAAGATCTAGGTTTGTCTGTAGGCTGTAGCTTTGTGTTCAAGCCAGCAGAGAGCCCTGAAAGCAGTGTCTATATTTGGAATTTAGCACCCCTCAGAACAGCAAGGAGCAGCCCAAGCTGACACCCACGTAATCCAGTGCAAGCTGAAGAGCAAGGCTTAGTAAAGCTTTATTGAGGAGGCTGCCATTCTGGATACTCCCATCACATCCAAGTCATTTGCCAATGTATGTTGGTGGGTTTTGTTCCAGATAAGAATCTTTAATGCTATTTTCCTCTGCTAAGTAATGTATATTTCATACGTATTGAACTCATCCACTTAGTAACATTTCTCCTTTGTAAGCATCAGCAGTTAGCTACTCTTCAGATTGATTTTTGCCCCATTTTCATCACTAGTAAATGAGACAGAACTTGGATTTAGTTCTTATGGGGATTTCTCTTATTTTCTGTAATCTTCAAAGCCAGCCATTCTCCTGTTGGGATGTTGCCAGAGCCAGTGCTCAGCATACCCATCCCCTGCAGGTTTCCTCATGCACAGCAAGTGCCAGGGAGTGTTAGCAAAGGTGGAGATAATCCCACCTCCAGCTTTGTGGACACTGAGGAGGCTCCTGTGGGTGGGATCTGGTGAGGCCCTGCTCCCTGCTGTGGTGCCCCAGGTGAGGTGGGTGAGGTGCAGGTGGTGCCAGGTACCATGGCTGAAGTTGGCTCCCCATGCAGTGCCCAGCTGGCTCAAGAGGCACTGGGCAGAGGGTTTTATAAACAGGCAGGACAAAGTTTGTCCTCATTGAAATTCTTCCTTCTAAAGTGGCTTTAGTTCAGTGGTGGCACCAGGAAGGAGCAGGCATTTTACCTGCTCCAAGGGGAAGGGAAGATACTGTGCTTGACCCAGATAAAGTGGTGCAGGCTCCACGAGCTGGGAAGCAGCTGTCTCATTGCCTGCAGACATGTCTCCTTGATGAAATGCTGGATCCTGCTATGTGTGAGGATCCAAAAAAATGTGCAGGGAAGCAGATCTGCAGGATGTCATTGAGATGGAGTCTGGCTTAGAAGTGGATGTGCTGGTTTCAAAAACTCAGACCAAAGCATAGGAAAGCAAAGCTCAGCTGAAGGCAGCATTTCATCCTCAGCCAGCCAGGGTCCTTCCAAGGCAGCTGCAGTCCTGCTGTGATTCCCACCTGGATGGGAATGTGAAGGGATCCCTTTTTAGAGCAGCTTTGGGGAAGCACCTTGAGGGGGCAGCTGTGGAAGAGGAGGACACTGCTTCCCTGCCTCAGCTAGACAGACTGGGGACCACTGCACTCTGACAGCTGAGACTCAGCCTGGTTTACTTCAGGTGACCAGAAATGGTCTCATCTTCTGGCTGTGGGGAGCACTTGTGCCCAGGGGGAAGGGCTGTGTGTAACAATGCCAGAGCTTTCAGTGACTGTCACCCTTGTAGACAGCCTCGTGGAACAGCTGGAGCCTGAGGGGATGCTGAGCCTGGGACAGTCCTTCATCCCTAGCAGAGATTCCTTGTGCTGCCTTTCAACTCAGTGCAGGACCTTGAACTGCTTCAGCTTGTGCTGCCAACCAAGGTGAGTGAATGGCTTTAGCTGGCAGGGCTGCTGGAATCATGGACCCAGAATAAAGGAGCAGGGGGTTGAGAGCTGCTGAGTCTCACCAGTCCTCTAGTGCTTGTGCTGTCACCTGGCTGACCAGCCTCAAAAGGACACTGAGACCTTCCCTGTGGAGGTAAGTCATGATTCTGTGTGATCAAGGGGGTGAAATACTGAACCCTTGCATACTCCTTCCAAAAAGAAACCAGAAATAGGCAATAGGAAATGAAATTGCTTGTTGAGTTTGATGTGCCATGGACTCTGAGTGCCAGGCAGCCTGGAATGTGCATAAACCACCAGCAACACCCATGTTCTATCTATAGGACATAGCTACATGTCATAGAATTGTACCAAACAGCAATGGAACAGCCTCATACACATCAACTAATGAGAGCTGGTGCTTTGTAACAAACAGTGATTGCTTTTCCATTTCTCCTCTCAGCTTGCAGTAGTCTTCCCCTTTGTGTCTCAGTTTGGGTATCTTCATATCTTGTATCTAGAAGAGCAGAATCCCAGTTTGGTTCTACCTGTGCATGGTGCAGTGATACAAATCACCACCAGCAGTAACAACCAGGAAAACACAGGGGTTTTTATGCTGACCAACCACTCATCTATGATTGCAAAGGAAAAAAAAAGTGAATTTTAAGCTGGCAGAGAGAGCAACAGGAGACCTGTTGCAAAACAGAATGCCTGAATGATGATGTGTGTCTCCAGATCCCAGAGCTCCACGAAGCCATGTCAAATTGTGTAACATTGCTTTGGCAGCACCTAATGTGGGGCTTTTTTGGGGTTGTCATCCAATCTATGAGTAAACACTTCAGGCTTCTCCTGTTAGCTTTGTAGGAAGTGGAAACTTTGCAGGGAGATGAGCAGCAAACAAGGAGTGAAACAGCTTGGGCCAGAGCTGCTCAGCAGAGACACTTTGCCTCAAAGCAGCACTGTTTTGATCTCAGAGCTGCATTGTTTTGATCTCCAAGCTGCATTTTCACCCATTTCTGTTAGCAGTGGTGAGGTCTAAAGGTGAGCCAGCTCATACCCAGCTATGAAGCAGTAGAGCAGAAGTTGATGTCATTTGAATTTCTGAGGTTTATTGCTCCCCACCAAAGCACCAGTTGCCCATTTAAGAGCTTTGATTTGAACCTGAAATGTGATGTCACTTAATAGTCTGTGTCAAAATCTCTACTCAGAATGGAGAGAGTCAGAAATGTCCACCAACAACTGGGCAAAGCATATTTGCTCTTTAATTAAGGCAAGTGTTGAAAGACTTTGCAGTAGAAATAATCTTTGGTCTTCATGGTATTTAACAGGGAAGGAAAAGTCTTTGTCAAATGAAATACTGACAAATAATTCTATTTTTGCCCAACAGTTTTTCTCAAACTGAGAAACTTTCTGTTAAGAATAAGGAGGTTTACAGTCTGCAGCAGGTTAAAGGGAAGATCTGGCTTCAAATGGGAACTTGGGTGACTGGAGGCAGTGAGCAGAATGAATCCCTTGAGGTCATTCTGGTCACTTGAGCAAGGGCATAGAGATGCTCTTATGAACAATGTGAACTGTGCACTTGAGATGGGGGAAAACACTTCTCTGAACTCCAAAAGATTCCATATTTATAAATACACACTGGAAATACCCTGAGGCAGAATCCCATTGACCAGTATTTTCACAGATGACCATTACTTGTGGAGATCTTCATGTTAAACCTAAACACAGCAGGGGAGGGTGGAAAATTGGCTTTAAACTAACACTGGTCAGGGGTTTAGAGCTTCAGTGTCCTAAGAGCCTGAGATATCTGCTTTTCAGGGCTGAGTCACTCTGCAGCCCCTTGCTTTGTTCAGAATAATTCAGTTGCCTTGATGGTATAAAATAAAATAAAATAAAA
>VYZU01025871.1:0-10082 GCA_013401355.1 Ceyx cyanopectus | reverse complement strand
TTATGGAAGGAAATGCTGTGAGATTATGACTCTGGGTACAAACTGATCTTTGGCTATGGGACCAAATTGTTCGTCCAGCCCAGTGAGTGTCCAGCTTGCATTTTGTTTTTAATATGCTTCTCTTGCAATTACTGGGGTTTTATATTTGTCCTGTTGTTTAAATTCTGCACACCTGAAATGCCTTCTACACATGACAGGCTCTGAGGATGACCCCAGGGCAATTCTGGTGTGTGGAGAAGGATGTTGTTGTAGCTCAGGAATTGGTGATTTCCCTTGTCTTTCACTGTTGTTTCCTTACTCTGATAGGAAAGGCAAATGTCAGGTGATGCTCTTACCTTTCTGCTGGCTGTGGGCTTCCTGCAGAGCTGGCTGTGGCTGTGCCAACTTGTAGGGGCAGGTCTTGGCAAACTTACCTTTGTGCACAAAAGCTGACTTTCTGTGAAACCCAGGGAGTAGCTCTCTGTTAACTGCCTTTCTGCCTGTCCCAAAGAGCATCTTGGTTCCCTGCCTTGGTCTGTCTGGGAAATCTTGTTCAGTTTTCTGGAGGAAAAAGTGTGTGTGTGGTGGTTGTTTGTGCTTATGCCACTGGGTGATTTCAACATCCACCTGGAAAGTTGCCTTTGCGAGTGGGACACAGGTGATGGTGAAACCTGGTAGGTAAAAACCCAGTCTGAAGAAGTAAGGATTCTCATTGTTTACTTGAAGAAAAACCATCTGAGCCATGTAAGAATCTGGTCTGCACAGGATAGATTCTTTTTGTGTCTGTGTATGAGTGTGAGAACAGACAGAACCAAGAAAGGGCTTTTTGAAGGTGTGCTGTGTGAGCCCCAGGGAACATCTCTGATTTTACAGAGTAATTTCTGTTGCTGGCAGAGGAGTTGTGATCACAAGGCTGCATCATTTCTTGACCTGGGAGAAGGATACACTCAGGGCTCTTCTGACAGAGCTGGAAGGCATGACCAGATGAGACTGTTTCAATAGAAATACCCAGCCAGCAATGCACAGCTCTGGGAGAAACAAGCTAGTGCAGGGCAGATGTGACTTCCAGGGTTTTTGTTGTGAGGGGAAACACTGTGTGAATACTTATGGTGACTCAGTTGTCTTTGGAAGTGGCACCCGGCTAAGGATCAAGCCCAGTAAGTTTGAAAACCTTTTCCTTCTCCATTTGATGGAAAAGTTTTGTGGTCCTTAACTAGCATAACTGGAAGCTGATTGAAATCTGTGGACCTTTCTGCTCTGCTTGCTCTGGTAGCAGAAAAGACCTTGATTCAACAAGGTCCTGAATTTCCTCCTTCACACTCTCCTGCCAACTCCTGCTCAATGGAAAGGCCAGATTAATGATCTTCTTGTTTGCACCAGAATCCCATTCTCATTCCTGCTGTAGATGAGATTCCCAAGACATTTTTTATCAAGGCTACTGTTATTCTTGGCTTCAGATGCCTGCTGTTGATGGGAAGGAGCTGATCTCCTGGAGATGAGTTGTGCAGTAACTGTCAGGAGAGCTGATGGTTTTTGCTGGGTTGTGAAGGACTGTGTGAACACAGGGACCTACAAGCTGATGCTAGGGACAGGGACACACCTGCTTGTGAAGCCCAGTGAGTACAACTCCTGTGCCCAAATGGGGTATTACTTGTGTTCTGTATTTCCCAGTCCTTTCTTTCCAAATCTCTGGGCACTCTCTGTGATCCAATATGAGCTGGCTTATTCCTGGCTCTAAAAGAACACTGGGTGCCCAGCTTCTCTCCTGAGTCAACCTTTGGGTGTTTCTTCCTCAACCTAACCTTCCTTTCCTTGGCAAGACAATCAGGTCTTTCTTAATTAGAAGTGTGGATGGTGATTTACTGCAGTTTATAGCATTTCTGAATGTCTGATGGAAGTTCTCTGCTTCTGGGGCACAGAGCCAGGGACTCAGGCTCCCTAGTATCAGAGTTTCCCTTTCTTCCTAAGGATGTGGATGAGCTCATGATGTTCTTGAGCAGAAATCTGCTGTGTTCTTGTACTCTCCTTCCTTGCATGAAAAAGCAAACCACTGACCAGTGCTCTTTCCACTGTCTCTCTTCCTGGACTAGTGTTACTTCAGCTTTGGGATTGGATGTTCCCTGCTCCCCTCTAAAATAAACCTTATCTCAGGGCAGAGGAAAGTAATCACAATTAGGCTCTTGATCCCATGAACCAATGGTGGGGAAGGAAGGGGGAATCAATTCAGGATGTATCTGACTCTGTGAATCTCAGCACTGTCTAATCCAGCTGTGGATGCCCAGCTTTGCCAAGGGGTGGGGAAGGTTTTTGTTAAGTGAGGAAATGCTGTGCCACCACGGGAACATACATTCCAGTCTTTGGCTCTGGAACGAGACTCATTGTTATGCCATGTAAGTCCAACACTGATCATCTGCTTTCTGTGTCCTCTGATGCATTTNTTATGACTCTGGGTACAAACTGATCTTTGGCTATGGGACCAAATTGTTCGTCCAGCCCAGTGAGTGTCCAGCTTGCATTTTGTTTTTAATATGCTTCTCTTGCAATTACTGGGGTTTTATATTTGTCCTGTTGTTTAAATTCTGCACACCTGAAATGCCTTCTACACATGACAGGCTCTGAGGATGACCCCAGGGCAATTCTGGTGTGTGGAGAAGGATGTTGTTGTAGCTCAGGAATTGGTGATTTCCCTTGTCTTTCACTGTTGTTTCCTTACTCTGATAGGAAAGGCAAATGTCAGGTGATGCTCTTACCTTTCTGCTGGCTGTGGGCTTCCTGCAGAGCTGGCTGTGGCTGTGCCAACTTGTAGGGGCAGGTCTTGGCAAACTTACCTTTGTGCACAAAAGCTGACTTTCTGTGAAACCCAGGGAGTAGCTCTCTGTTAACTGCCTTTCTGCCTGTCCCAAAGAGCATCTTGGTTCCCTGCCTTGGTCTGTCTGGGAAATCTTGTTCAGTTTTCTGGAGGAAAAAGTGTGTGTGTGGTGGTTGTTTGTGCTTATGCCACTGGGTGATTTCAACATCCACCTGGAAAGTTGCCTTTGCGAGTGGGACACAGGTGATGGTGAAACCTGGTAGGTAAAAACCCAGTCTGAAGAAGTAAGGATTCTCATTGTTTACTTGAAGAAAAACCATCTGAGCCATGTAAGAATCTGGTCTGCACAGGATAGATTCTTTTTGTGTCTGTGTATGAGTGTGAGAACAGACAGAACCAAGAAAGGGCTTTTTGAAGGTGTGCTGTGTGAGCCCCAGGGAACATCTCTGATTTTACAGAGTAATTTCTGTTGCTGGCAGAGGAGTTGTGATCACAAGGCTGCATCATTTCTTGACCTGGGAGAAGGATACACTCAGGGCTCTTCTGACAGAGCTGGAAGGCATGACCAGATGAGACTGTTTCAATAGAAATACCCAGCCAGCAATGCACAGCTCTGGGAGAAACAAGCTAGTGCAGGGCAGATGTGACTTCCAGGGTTTTTGTTGTGAGGGGAAACACTGTGTGAATACTTATGGTGACTCAGTTGTCTTTGGAAGTGGCACCCGGCTAAGGATCAAGCCCAGTAAGTTTGAAAACCTTTTCCTTCTCCATTTGATGGAAAAGTTTTGTGGTCCTTAACTAGCATAACTGGAAGCTGATTGAAATCTGTGGACCTTTCTGCTCTGCTTGCTCTGGTAGCAGAAAAGACCTTGATTCAACAAGGTCCTGAATTTCCTCCTTCACACTCTCCTGCCAACTCCTGCTCAATGGAAAGGCCAGATTAATGATCTTCTTGTTTGCACCAGAATCCCATTCTCATTCCTGCTGTAGATGAGATTCCCAAGACATTTTTTATCAAGGCTACTGTTATTCTTGGCTTCAGATGCCTGCTGTTGATGGGAAGGAGCTGATCTCCTGGAGATGAGTTGTGCAGTAACTGTCAGGAGAGCTGATGGTTTTTGCTGGGTTGTGAAGGACTGTGTGAACACAGGGACCTACAAGCTGATGCTAGGGACAGGGACACACCTGCTTGTGAAGCCCAGTGAGTACAACTCCTGTGCCCAAATGGGGTATTACTTGTGTTCTGTATTTCCCAGTCCTTTCTTTCCAAATCTCTGGGCACTCTCTGTGATCCAATATGAGCTGGCTTATTCCTGGCTCTAAAAGAACACTGGGTGCCCAGCTTCTCTCCTGAGTCAACCTTTGGGTGTTTCTTCCTCAACCTAACCTTCCTTTCCTTGGCAAGACAATCAGGTCTTTCTTAATTAGAAGTGTGGATGGTGATTTACTGCAGTTTATAGCATTTCTGAATGTCTGATGGAAGTTCTCTGCTTCTGGGGCACAGAGCCAGGGACTCAGGCTCCCTAGTATCAGAGTTTCCCTTTCTTCCTAAGGATGTGGATGAGCTCATGATGTTCTTGAGCAGAAATCTGCTGTGTTCTTGTACTCTCCTTCCTTGCATGAAAAAGCAAACCACTGACCAGTGCTCTTTCCACTGTCTCTCTTCCTGGACTAGTGTTACTTCAGCTTTGGGATTGGATGTTCCCTGCTCCCCTCTAAAATAAACCTTATCTCAGGGCAGAGGAAAGTAATCACAATTAGGCTCTTGATCCCATGAACCAATGGTGGGGAAGGAAGGGGGAATCAATTCAGGATGTATCTGACTCTGTGAATCTCAGCACTGTCTAATCCAGCTGTGGATGCCCAGCTTTGCCAAGGGGTGGGGAAGGTTTTTGTTAAGTGAGGAAATGCTGTGCCACCACGGGAACATACATTCCAGTCTTTGGCTCTGGAACGAGACTCACTGTTACACCTCGTAAGTCCAACACTGATGCTCTGCTTTCTGTGTCCTCTGATGCATTTCTTGGGGGGTTTGAGAGCAGCAGGTAGATGGGTGTTTGGTCATTTATGTGTGATCATTAATGATGGACATTGCCTTAAGGGAATGTGCCAACTTGATCCAAAATAGCCCTTCTTGCTCTGTTTTTCTGAGAAGGACAAAGTAGCCAGAGACCTGCTTCCAAGTGTCCCAAGTGCCCCGTGGGTTGTCTGTCCCATTCCAGTGCATTCCAATGGGTTGGAGTTAGAGAAAGAATTGTTGTCCCTCCTAGACTTGCCATGAGTTGACAAAAGTGAGAGTTTCTGCTCCTGGAGTGGCTTTCTGAGCTTTTTTTTTTGGAAGGAAAANCTCTGATAGGAAAGGCAAATGTCAGGTGATGCTCTTACCTTTCTGCTGGCTGTGGGCTTCCTGCAGAGCTGGCTGTGGCTGTGCCAACTTGTAGGGGCAGGTCTTGGCAAACTTACCTTTGTGCACAAAAGCTGACTTTCTGTGAAACCCAGGGAGTAGCTCTCTGTTAACTGCCTTTCTGCCTGTCCCAAAGAGCATCTTGGTTCCCTGCCTTGGTCTGTCTGGGAAATCTTGTTCAGTTTTCTGGAGGAAAAAGTGTGTGTGTGGTGGTTGTTTGTGCTTATGCCACTGGGTGATTTCAACATCCACCTGGAAAGTTGCCTTTGCGAGTGGGACACAGGTGATGGTGAAACCTGGTAGGTAAAAACCCAGTCTGAAGAAGTAAGGATTCTCATTGTTTACTTGAAGAAAAACCATCTGAGCCATGTAAGAATCTGGTCTGCACAGGATAGATTCTTTTTGTGTCTGTGTATGAGTGTGAGAACAGACAGAACCAAGAAAGGGCTTTTTGAAGGTGTGCTGTGTGAGCCCCAGGGAACATCTCTGATTTTACAGAGTAATTTCTGTTGCTGGCAGAGGAGTTGTGATCACAAGGCTGCATCATTTCTTGACCTGGGAGAAGGATACACTCAGGGCTCTTCTGACAGAGCTGGAAGGCATGACCAGATGAGACTGTTTCAATAGAAATACCCAGCCAGCAATGCACAGCTCTGGGAGAAACAAGCTAGTGCAGGGCAGATGTGACTTCCAGGGTTTTTGTTGTGAGGGGAAACACTGTGTGAATACTTATGGTGACTCAGTTGTCTTTGGAAGTGGCACCCGGCTAAGGATCAAGCCCAGTAAGTTTGAAAACCTTTTCCTTCTCCATTTGATGGAAAAGTTTTGTGGTCCTTAACTAGCATAACTGGAAGCTGATTGAAATCTGTGGACCTTTCTGCTCTGCTTGCTCTGGTAGCAGAAAAGACCTTGATTCAACAAGGTCCTGAATTTCCTCCTTCACACTCTCCTGCCAACTCCTGCTCAATGGAAAGGCCAGATTAATGATCTTCTTGTTTGCACCAGAATCCCATTCTCATTCCTGCTGTAGATGAGATTCCCAAGACATTTTTTATCAAGGCTACTGTTATTCTTGGCTTCAGATGCCTGCTGTTGATGGGAAGGAGCTGATCTCCTGGAGATGAGTTGTGCAGTAACTGTCAGGAGAGCTGATGGTTTTTGCTGGGTTGTGAAGGACTGTGTGAACACAGGGACCTACAAGCTGATGCTAGGGACAGGGACACACCTGCTTGTGAAGCCCAGTGAGTACAACTCCTGTGCCCAAATGGGGTATTACTTGTGTTCTGTATTTCCCAGTCCTTTCTTTCCAAATCTCTGGGCACTCTCTGTGATCCAATATGAGCTGGCTTATTCCTGGCTCTAAAAGAACACTGGGTGCCCAGCTTCTCTCCTGAGTCAACCTTTGGGTGTTTCTTCCTCAACCTAACCTTCCTTTCCTTGGCAAGACAATCAGGTCTTTCTTAATTAGAAGTGTGGATGGTGATTTACTGCAGTTTATAGCATTTCTGAATGTCTGATGGAAGTTCTCTGCTTCTGGGGCACAGAGCCAGGGACTCAGGCTCCCTAGTATCAGAGTTTCCCTTTCTTCCTAAGGATGTGGATGAGCTCATGATGTTCTTGAGCAGAAATCTGCTGTGTTCTTGTACTCTCCTTCCTTGCATGAAAAAGCAAACCACTGACCAGTGCTCTTTCCACTGTCTCTCTTCCTGGACTAGTGTTACTTCAGCTTTGGGATTGGATGTTCCCTGCTCCCCTCTAAAATAAACCTTATCTCAGGGCAGAGGAAAGTAATCACAATTAGGCTCTTGATCCCATGAACCAATGGTGGGGAAGGAAGGGGGAATCAATTCAGGATGTATCTGACTCTGTGAATCTCAGCACTGTCTAATCCAGCTGTGGATGCCCAGCTTTGCCAAGGGGTGGGGAAGGTTTTTGTTAAGTGAGGAAATGCTGTGCCACCACGGGAACATACATTCCAGTCTTTGGCTCTGGAACGAGACTCATTGTTATGCCATGTAAGTCCAACACTGATCATCTGCTTTCTGTGTCCTCTGATGCATTTCTTGGGGGGTTTGAGAGCAGCAGGTAGATGGGTGTTTGGTCATTTATGTGTGATCATTAATGATGGACATTGCCTTAAGGGAATGTGCCAACTTGATCCAAAATAGCCCTTCTTGCTCTGTTTTTCTGAGAAGGACAAAGTAGCCAGAGACCTGCTTCCAAGTGTCCCAAGTGCCCCGTGGGTTGTCTGTCCCATTCCAGTGCATTCCAATGGGTTGGAGTTAGAGAAAGAATTGTTGTCCCTCCTAGACTTGCCATGAGTTGACAAAAGTGAGAGTTTCTGCTCCTGGAGTGGCTTGCTGAGCTTTTTGTTATGGAAGGAAATGCTGTGCGTACGGGTACAACAAACCAACCTTTGGCTCAGGGACCAGCCTGTCTGTCCAGCCCAGTGAGTGTGCAGTTCTCCTGTGTGCCTTTTGTCAAATGTCCTCAGAAGACCACTGGAGTGACCATTAGATGTATTTGAATCGTGTTACAGAAGGGAAAGGGAATAGTAGCAATATTTGATGTAAGGCAGGCTATGAAGTGTAGGTCTGGGAAGTGGCCACAGACCTGGTTCCAACTGTCCCAGGTGTCTCACGGGGAGTCTGTCCCTTGACAGTGCTTCAAAGTGGATTGGAGATGTTGAGGAAAGAATTTCTACCCTTATAGACTTGTCATAACCAGGCAAAACTGAGGGGAGAGTTTCTGCTCCTGGAGTGGCTTGCTGGGCTTTTTGTTATGGAAGGAAATGCTGTGAGACTATAACTCTGGGTTCAATAGACTCACCTTTGGCTCAGGGACCAGCCTGTCTGTCCAGCCAAGTGAGTGTGCAGAGCTCTTGTGTTACCTCTCTCAAAAATCCCTGAGTGTTCCCTGAACCTCCCTATAGTCCTACAGGTGTGCTGAACCTGTGCAGGCTTCTGGGCATGACAGAAACTCATGTTCGGTAGTGGGAACCCACCTCAGATTGCACTGGGTGAGTATTAATTAACATAGATGAAGGGCAACCTGAAATGGAGGGTGGCCATTGCAAGAGAACAGGGCAGAAAGGTAACCCAGGCTGGTGAGGCTGAACAGCAGCAGTCAGAAAACTTCTGAATGGTCTAGGAAGTGGCTCATTTTGTAAAGACTTGTCCCATGGTGCTAGTAATGCAAACTGGGGAAAACTCATCTGGGGAAGTGGAACCAAACTTCTTGTTGCCCCAGGTGAGTTGTCTCGTCTCCGACACTGCAAGCGCGCGCGCGCGCGCGTGTGTGTGTGTGTGTGTGTGTGTGTGTGTGTGTGTGAAAGGGTGGGAATTCCCTAAGGAGTGTTACTTAGGTGGATTGGGGTAGATATCAGTGTACAAAAGTTTTTGCTATGGTAGATAACACAGTGTCCATGAATAACTACCAACTTACCTTTGAACATGGAACGAGGCTCGTGGTAAAACCAAGTAAGATTTCTGAGATGTGGGACATTGGGTTGTTCAGTGGAAAAATTCTTTCTGTCCCAAGCCAAGGTTGATGTTTGAGACGGAAAGAAAACTTGCTTATGCTACTGGGTGATTTCAACATCCACCTTGAAACTTGCCTTTGGGAGTGGGACACAGGTGAAAACAAAGTTTGTTTTTCTTCCTAAGGATGAAACAAGCCTTAGCTTAGGGCAGAAGCAAGAGTCATCAGAAACAGGCTTTGACTCCCAAGGTCTAAGGAATGTTCTTGATCCCATGCACTGATGCAGGGGGGGTCACTTCAGGATGTATCTGACTCTGTGACTCTCAGCACTTTCTAGTCCAGCTGTGGCTGCCCAGCTTTGCCAAGGGGTTGGAAGGTTTTTGTTAAGTGAGGAAATGCTGTGCAACCTCGGGAGGTGGTGTATATATCCCAGTCTTTGGCTCTGGAACGAGACTCACTGTTACACCTCGTAAGTCCAACACTGATGCTCTGCTTTCTGTGTCCTCTGATGCATTTCTTGGGGGGCTTGAGAGTGATAGCATTGGTGTGTTTGGTCATTTATATGTGACCAAATCTATTGATGGACTTTGCCTTAAGGGAATGTCCCAGCTTTGTCCAAAATAGTCCTTCTTGCTCTGTTTTCCCGAGAAGGACAAAGTGGCCAGAGACCTGCTTCCAATTGTCCCAGGTGTCCAGTGGTCTGGCTGTCTCATGCCAGTGCATCCTGGTGCGTTGAGGATGCAGTGTAAAGTATTGCTGCCTCTCTTAGACTTGCCATGGGTAGACAAAAGTGAAAGGTGTGTTTCTGCTCCTGGAGTGGCTTGCTGAGCATTTGGTTATGGAAGGAAATGCTGTGGGTCTGGGTTTGTCAGGCTGACCTTTGTCTCAGGGACCAGACTGTCCGTCCAGCCCAGTGAGTGTGCAGTTCTCCTGTTGCACCTTTTCTCAAATGTCCTTGGGAGACCATTGGAGTGACCTTTAGATGCACTTGTATCTGAATCATGTTACGGAAGGAAAAGGGAATGTTGACAATATATTATGTAAGGCAAATTATGAAGTGTAGGTCTGGGAAGGACAAAGTGGCCAGAGACCTGGTTCCATGTGTCTCAGGTGCCCTGTGGGGTGTCTGTCCCATGGCAGTACCTCCAGGTAGATAGGAGATGCAGAGCAAATGATTTCTACCCTTCTAGACTTGTCATGACTAGGCAAAACTGAGGGGAGAGTTTTTGCTCCTGGAGTGACTTGCTGGGCTTTTTGTTATGGAAGGAAATGCTGTGAGACTCTGGATACAAGAGTCTGACATTTGGCTCAGGGACCAGTCTGTCCGTCCAACCCAGTGAGTGTGCAGTTTTCTTGTGTTGCCTCTCTCAAAAATTCCTGAGTGTCCCCTGGACCACCCTATAGACCTAC
>VYZU01025862.1:0-17488 GCA_013401355.1 Ceyx cyanopectus | reverse complement strand
TTTTCTTTGTTTTTTTCTCCCCAAAAGGGCTGACCTTTTGCCAGGGATTGGGGGAGAAGGGAGTTCTGGAGCCTAGTAAGGGAGAACAGGGGGTCAAAGGTGGGGATGGGGAGGTAAAGGGGTCTTGGGGGGGCACATGTCTGGAGTCTGTACCTTCCAGGCTAACGTTTTCAGAGATCTTTCTTCACCTCAGGCAGGAGCTGACAGTCCACGACAAAGGCCCCTTTTCTTCTCCAGGCTGGTGTTTTCATAGTGTTGGGTTACATCCCACTCGCTTTGGGGGTGGGCAGGAAGGGGGCATTGATAGAACTTGACACAGCCTATATGATGTAATGCTATTTTTTTGGTACTGAAACGAGGCAATTTTTCACTCAAGGTCAGCAGAATTTATGTTTAGCCTTGCTGGAGAGAGGGAGCCTGAGGTGGGGGTACGGGATGGGGTCTTCAATGTGACCCTATGCACCCTGGTAGCCTGTGCAGCCCTGCTACAAACCCTGATGCCTGCACAGAGGTAACAAACTCATCACCTCTGGACCTTTCCCCCTACCCCTCACCTCGTGCTTGAACTGAAATATTTTAATTAAAACGGGTTCTGTCAGGAGTGTGGAGCCAGGGAAACCTGCTGCAGACCCTGCTTGGGGTGCTTGGGCCCTCAACATCTGTTTCCTATTGAAGGCTCTTTGGAAAGGAGAGCTGGCCACTCCTCCCATCCCCAGTTTTAGTCCCTTTAGAGACCAACATGCAGCCTGGCTTTCCAGGGGTTTGTCTCCCTCCCAGCCTCCCCTGCTGGGCCTAGCTAAAGTTTTGCTCAAATAAAAATAAACAAATGAAGTTGATTGCAGGCGGCAGGGAGGCTCCTGTCTCACTGCGTGCAAGAGGCTTTATTGATGAGATTTTCCCCCCCTACTCCCATGGCAGCTGGCGGACTGAGGATTGGGTCTTCACACTTACCAACAAAGAGGGCAAAAAATCAGTAGGCTTGCTGCTGGGGGAGCTGCAAATGTAGAGTTTGGTGGTGGTGATGTGCAGGGGAAAGGTCTTCCTGCTCCTCTGGCTGGAAGTAAACAATGCCAATGCTGTGAACCCTTCTGTTTGTTGCTCTTGTTACTGCCCCGAGTCACTGCTTGCATCTCAGCCATTAGCATCTACTCTGTTTTTTGTCAGGCTTTTTCCAGGCAAGATGGTCCAAGATGTGGGGAGCTCCAGGTTGCTTTGGGTGGCTGTGGTCTGGGTAAGAGGATGTTTCGAAAAAATACCCCAAGTGGTTGGGGTAGTTGGTCATGGGCCATGTTGGGATAAGTTTCTCTCTTCAGGAGCATCACCATAGTTTCCAGCAATGTATTGAGGAGTTAAAATTGGTGGTATTGTAGAAGTGGCTCCCAGGGAGAAGTGTGACTGTCTGAGTTGCATGAAAGCTGGGGCATGTAGCGAAGGGAGTGCTGGACCTATATGGGGTCCACATCATGCACACGTGATGTGGTATCAGCAACCATCTGATTTGGCCTCTGCATTGCTTGAAAAAGCCAAAGCATGGACCACCTCTTGACAGCAGGCCAGGGAAGGCTGAGGCATACTGGTATGGCTGTGGAAGGCAAGTGTTTTACTTAACCTATTGAGACACAAGAAGGAAGATACCCAACCCACCAAGGTTCTGCTGCTGCACCAGTAGAGATAGTGATAGGTCTGTAACCCCCCTACCCCCATCTGGTTGTACAATAAATGCATTCTCCAGGTGATGAAAAGTGAAATGTCTCTAGGATTTGAATGGATTTGTTGCTGTTGAGGATGTTTGCATTAGTTAAATCTGTTTTGCCTTCTGGATTCTCTTATTCTTTTCCTTTTCTCTCGGGCCTCCTTTCAATCTCCCAAGCAAATGGACCCTGGATTTAGGACCATGAGAGCTGTCCAGACCCTGTCTGGTGAAGTCATACCCCTTGTGAGATAGTGCTGTGTCCCCAGGCTGGCCAGGGTGGAAGGTGGTGGACTTCATCAGAGAGACGGGAGATGGGTGGGTCGGAGAAGGGAGGTCAGAGGACTTTGTTTCCGGGAGGGTTGCTGTGCTGTCGGTGTTTGCCATGGAAAGCCGGAGGTTGCAGCCATGTCCAGATGTGGAGAGGTCAACACAGTGCCCTCCAGCAGGGAGGGGAGAGGTTCCTCTCTGGCCATTTTAAGAGAGCATTGCCGCCATTTGGGAGCACAGGGGGGAGTGGGAAGAAGATGGAGCATGAAGCGAGGGAAAGATAGTTGAAAAAAAAACGACAGGGGAAAAATATAAACCTGTAGCCTGCAAGAGCTGATTCTCAGCACAATGAGTTTGAAAGAAGGTTGCTTCTCTTCCCTTTCCTGGAACTTTTTCCTGACGCTTTTCAAATCAAAAAGCTTTATCAAGCTTTAGTAGCTTTTCTTTCTTGTGATTGTTGCCTTTGTTTTGAAAGGCAGGAAGCAAACCAGAGCAGTCCGTTCTGAGCCAAGTGCCTTAACCCTGGCTCCCCAAAACTGTGGATGCTCTCCAGTGTCCAGATTTCAGTGCAGCATTGCAATTGGGGCAGCAGGGAATGGAGACCACTCGAGAGTGAACAAACACATCTGCTTACTTAGGGAGGCTGCCTAGTTCTGCTCTGGGGTGTTGCCTGACCTCTTTCCATAATGCCTGGATGAAGGTGGTATCTACTTGTGTGGTGACTTGAAGAGAGATTTGGCTCAAATGGTGATATGATGAGCAGGTCTTTGTTTCCTGGTCCCCTTCCATCTCAGGCTAGGCCCCTGGTATCACCATCCTGATGGTAAAAGGTGAAGCATGGAAGCCCTGTGACTTTCCTAGAGCCTTTTCCATATGGGGGGGGGGGGGGGGGGAGAGTTAAACCCCTTCCCTAGGATTCCTGTAGGCTACCAAATGATCCTGCACTCTGCCGCCCTGTATTTTATCTTGTCGGTGATAGTTTTCTGGCTACAGTGCTCCTCTGGTATCGGGACCAGCTGCTGCACAAAGGCTCATGCATGTGTGGGACATGAAGGTTGTGTGTATGAATGAGTAAAAACTCGGAAAGTCTTAAAAGCCTTTATCTCATGGAAGAGGAATTTTTTGACGACGAGTCGCAAAATCATCCATCTACCCCCTGTTGTTTTGTCAGTGGTGTCACCCTTGAGGATACGTCCTAGCCATTTCTTAGGGATGTGGTTGGGGGGGTGGTGGTGGTATCTCTTCAGATACATGCGTAAAAAGCCCCTGGGCTGCCTTTGCCGAGCTTGTTTTATGTCTTTGTTCTAATAAAAAGTTGTGTGCTGCTTCGTACTTCCAAGCTGTTGCTGTGGTGGTGGTGGTGGTGTTTGCTCTCAACAGCTGAAGAAAACCTCTTGGTTGTTTCCTGCCTCCTCCCACCCCCCCCTTGCATTAACATCTGGACAAAGCTAAATGCATATGTGGGCTGTTTTCACTTGCTTTGACGTCCTCCCAGCTTTAATGAAAATATCGTTTCCAAGGTGGAGGAGCGGTGGCCCAGATTACAGTGGGGTTCGCTCCCCCACCTCTCCCCAGGCAGCGAGCAGTGTGTTGGGAGCAAACTCTGCAAACTTGGCGCAGGCAGGGGGAGTATAAGTGAAAGCTAATTGGAAGCAGCCCTGACTTGCACTCTGCTGGAGCTATTTACAATATCTTTCATACGGTGACTTATTGAGTTATTTGCTCAAAGGAAAAGAAAAAAAAACAAAACAACAAAACAACTTATTTATAGCAACGGTGGTAACCACTGATACATGAGCTGGTTTGGACATGGAAGCATCTGTCCTGGTCAAACCTTTGTCTATTAATTCACATCCTTCACCCCTCAGCCCTGGATATATTGAAGCACGTATGTAAATATTGCTGTCTGGGGGTCACATTTGTGTACCAGAGACCTTTCAGGCCTTTTTCTTCCATTCCTGACCCAGGTCCCAAGTCCTTGCACCATCCCAGGCTGCCGTTGCTAACATCCTTCATCTCCCACTGTGGTAATGCCTAGTGGGTGGTGGTTTTTCATCATTGGTTTAAGTGGGGTGGTTGCGCAATGTTGCGTAGTCTGAGCTGGCTGGTGAGGGTGGTGCCTGGCATTGCATTGGACCAGTTTTATCTTGGAGCTGGGGAGAGGGTGCACTCAACTCTGGTTTCGGTGGAGGGAGGAGTGTGCATGTGTCTTGCACAGGGGTTTGGGTGCAGGACAAGCTTGTGTGGGACAGGGCTGGCCCAGGTATGTCTGAGAGGTGTCCCAGGGTCAACCAGGCATGAAGGGTTCAACTGGGGACACAGCTCTGCAGCTCAGAGCAGCTGAGGTCTCACATGGACCCTGCTCATTGCTGCCATTTTATCCAAACCCTGATGACAATATCTTCAGGTGTACGATCCTGAGTTGCCCTGTACCCAGATAATAGGAATGTTATTTCAGTCAGGGAAAGACGTGAGGTGCACATGAAGTATCTGCCTGCCTGGAGATGCTTGTTCCACCTTCCACATTGCCATGATTTCCCAGCGATTGGCTTCTGCCCCTGCCTCTCACTGATCTTGTTATTTTTTTAAAAGCCTGGTACTGATGCTTTTGATGTTCCCAGCCTCCCATCTCTGCACAGCTCCTGCAGCACCAGCCCCATGCCTTTCATTACCGCGTTAACAAACTCGAGTCGTGCCTAACGAGGACGCCTCATACGTTATGCTAATGATCAAGAGACATGTTAATGATATTTTAGAAGCCTAATTAGTGGAATATATAACTATATGCAATTTGGTAATGGACTGTGACAAGAAGTTGTTAAAAGGGGGCTTGACAGATCCAGTTGCATGTGGCCTCAGACAAACAGTTTCTGAGAATAGATGAAGAGAAGTGGGGTCTCAATGTGCGTGCGGGTGCTTGTGTCTCGTCTTGCCTCCCCATGCTAAGGGGTGTGTTTTTTGGCGCCTGCACTCATCAGCCTGACTGACACAAGCTGTTTTTTTGGCTTTATATTTTCTCTTCTGCTTCTTGAATTGATGTGACCAAAGCTTCAATTTATGGGCACAGTAATTTTCTCTATCCATCTGTTGATATCTGCACGTGTATGTATAAAATACAATTGGTCTGTCTGCATGGGGAGGCTGTGAAGTGTTTGGCCAGAGCGGTGGTGGACCTGCTGTACTGTACAGTCTGGGGGAAGGCAGAGGACTTGTCTGGGCAACACCAGGTCTCTTGGATGCTCTATGTGTCCTCTGAACATCTCACTTAATGGTAGCTCTTTCTAAGATAGACAGCAGTACTTGATCAGGCATGACTTCTGGTCTATAGAAGAGGACCAGAAGTCAGGCAGGACTTCTGTCAAAGCAGATCCTGAAAGCACCACCTAAGATATGAATGTTAGCAGGAAGTGGGTTCCTTGGTACCTGTTTCTCTTCCCTGATCAGCTGAGAGAACAGTCTGGTTGTAGGTACCTATCCATGGAAAATTGCAGATACTTCTCATGAGGATTTTTTGGTCAACATGCTTTATACAAAGCCTGAAGGCTTGATTGCCTGTTTTAAGGCCAGGGCTGGGTGTTTGGAAATCTGACCTCTTGTATTTGCTAGGCCAAGAGTAGTTCAAGCCTTAAAAAAACCCAAAACAATGTGGATATGGGCTTTGAAGAAGTGCCAGGTGGAGGGGGTGCTTTGGTGGCCA
Source organism: Ceyx cyanopectus (assembly GCA_013401355.1). Lineage (NCBI taxonomy): Eukaryota > Metazoa > Chordata > Aves > Coraciiformes > Alcedinidae > Ceyx > Ceyx cyanopectus. The sequence continues at coordinate 11,831 of VYZU01025862.1, read as the reverse complement.
GCATTTCTGATGACTGGACTTTGTGTCCTGTCCAGTAGGGATGTGAAGAAGACAAATCTGTGTCTCATGTTTCCTGTGTCATGGATGGGAACAGAAATTACCTGCTCACAGCAACAGTGTGGTTGTTACCAATCCTATTTCAGATTCCCTGAAATAGGTTATAAACTGCTTCTTTGTGTCTCTGGCACCTCTTCTGTTTAATAGAAGAGGAGCATTCTTTTGGTGTCCCATGGGAGAAGAGAAAGCTGGTTTCTTTTCCAGGCTCTGCTCTATCACTTCTGCATGACCTGGGGCAACTCATGTTGCTGCTCTGCTGGAACCTCTCATGTGGGGATAAAGTGACTGTCCTTTTATCATAACAATTGAGAATAAGTTGGAAAGAGTGGGGGCAAAGGGTTAACAGTATTAATTCCCATTGCTTATGAAGCAGTGCCAATTATTAGATCTTATTTCTTGATATCAAGCCTAATTTTTGTCTGTTCTTAATGACTTCCCAGTTTTCCCAGCTGTATCCCAAGAGCTGCACCATTTCATTACTTTGCATCTCTTTGTATGTATGATGTAGGTACCTGCCCTAAAATCCAGACTTTAATAAGATTAAATTCCCATTTAAACTCTCACTTATATGAATATACACACAATACCTTTCTTTAGGAAGGACCTGCTGAATCAAAGCAACATGAGAAGATGTGGCCTTTCAGAGGGTTTCTAAGAGGAGGGCTGAGTGAGATGAGTAGGATCAGATGGTCATGCTTGGTATGGAGATGTGCTCCCATTTCAGGTGTCTGTCTGGGCTGCGTGGGTGTCTGTGTTCCAGGGGACCCTGCCTGTTCTGGATGGGAGTGGGGTTGGATCTGTGGTGGGAGCTGACCTGAAGGCAGCTTGCTGCCCATAGGGTTGGCTCAAATGTTTGAATCGGGAATTTGCAATGGCTTTGATACTTGGAGAACTTTCATCCTATTGATATTTCTCTTCCTTTAATTTTATTTTTTTTTTTTGTGAAGTTGTTAAAATTTCTTTTACCTATTGGTTCCCCCCTGCTAATAACTAAATTATAATGAGACTCCCAGTGGGATTTTAAAATATAAAAAAAACCAAAACCAACCCCACATAAAAAGCCCTGCAGAAATTATCCCCCCCCCCTTTATTTTTTTTTTTTTCTTTCTATTGCAATCCATTCTGTATAATAGCTCTTTGTCTCGCTGGCAGATAGGCACGGGGGAGGCCTGGAATCAGCGGTGCGACTGCGGTGGCTGGTACAGAAGAGTTTTATGCTGTCCTTGGACAAGAAACACAAAGTTCCCCTTCTGGGATGACTTCAAACCTCACACCCCTGAGCCACAGGCAGCGCGTGGGCTTTGTGCCTGGCTGCCACCCTGCCTGGTTTGTGCTGGGGCTCAGATGAGCTCACCTCAACCAGCGTCCCCACTATCAGACAGGTATAATAAAGCAAGAGAATCTTTATACTCCATGCTTTCATTCCACGGATCAAAGATCAAAGCAGAGGAATACACAGTGACCATAAAATTAACTGCTTTTTCAATTTTACAATGCTTTCAGTGATAAAGAATCATATAAATTTAATATTAATTAAACACTTAGCTTTTAACCTCCTCCCGCATCTACTTTTGGCTCCTTGTTGGGGAAAAATTAATTGGGCATCTTAAATCTTGCATTACTAAATGCTTTGACAGGGGGTTTCAAAAGCACTTAGAACTTGAGCAAAATGTATTTGCACCATTCATCCTTCCACTCACCTAATTGAAAATCTTAAAGGGGAAAGGGATGGGGCAGGGAAGAGGAAAGAAAAAAAAAGTATTGTTTTATGGGTTTATTTCTTAAAGAAGAAAAAGGGGGGAAGGAAAAAGGCATAACTTATAGCTGCTCTTATGGTCTTGGCTTTAATTCAATCCCCGTTACACTTAACACCTCGCAAAATGGAAGCGATTGATCTTCTATTACAGATGGCCTATCGATCGGGAGCTGGGGTGCCGGCGGCGCTGCCGCTCGTGCCTGCGGCGGGATGGTCTCTTCCTCCTGCCTCCAAACCCTGCTCCGACAGAACCCGCCCGCCTCGTGCTCTGGCTGTGCTGGGGAAGAGACAAATGCTGCACGCCTCTCGTCCCTGCCGCTATGGTAATGTGTGTTATTAGCTCCCCAACCATTGACACACAGCTGCCTTTGGGGTAGAGCCCAGCAAGCGGCTTTTTAGTGGCGAACGGCAACACTTCGTGAATGTGTGAAGAAGGAATTGCAAAATACTACCCTCGCGATCCAAACCGGAAAGATTCAGTGGGAGGAAAGCTCTTGGAAATCAGTAATGTTGCAAAAGACCTAAGGAGCACAGCGGAGAGCAAATTAGATGTGTTATTTGCAATGTGGTTTGGCAAAAAGGGTAGCAGTGAGCTTTCTGGGCTGCAGAGGCCACACTTGATAGAGCAGGAGAGATCTTAGTTCCTTTTCCTAACTGGGTATGGCATGTGTCTCCAGACATCTTACTAATTCAATGATACTGGTGAAATAAAGGGAGTTTCAGGAACTCCAGATGTATGAGATCAAAGCTAGGGAGTTATGGAGAGAAATTCTCCCTTTGTGGTGGACCCTCATTAACTTCTGTAGCAGACCAGGAGACCCACCAGCAGCCACTCTCTGAGGGGAAGTTTGATGCTAGCACATGGAAATAAACACCTGGATCGAGAGAAACCTGAGGAAATAAACGAATGAGTGACTGATGAGGAGTGTGGTGGTCAGATGAGGAGCTATCAAATAGGTAACAGAGAGCTGTCTGTCCCTGCACTAGGAACCAGGTGGTGAAATTCAGGATGGACAAAGAATGAATTGAACAGCGAGGTCAGAAACAGGGTCTAAATAGCATTGCTGGGGAATATACTTCAGGGGGCAGAAGCTGGGAGGGGCTGGAGGTATTTTGCAGCATGCTGTGTGGTTGTTGCTATTTTACACATGTCCTATTTAAAACTCTCAATTCTTTGCTGGGCTCCTTTAAAATTGGGGAAATAGGGAGAAGCAGAATAATGTGGTGCACATCATGTACTGATTCCAGCAGGCCGTTGTGTTGGTTTGGGTTTTTTTTTCTGGGTTTCCCCATCCCATTCTTGGCTGACGGACTGCTTACACTTTGGAGAGGGCATCTCATACTGCAGGGATGCGGTCCCTGATGATGGTACCGAGAACCATGTGGTCCAGGAGACCAATTTAAGGATGAATTAGGTAAAAGATCAGTGTGACATAGTGTCTGAGGTGGGCAGGGCTCTTTTCTGGAGGGACACAGCCTTTGCACACTGTGAGCATTCAGATATCAAAGTAGGGCCAACAGTATATTTTCTGTATCATTTTAGGCTGCTGGAAAAGCATCTGGTCCTTTATGATCAGGCAGTGCCCAGTTGTCTGGGCCATAGACCTTGGTAAGCAGGGGCTGCACCTCTCCTTCAGTTCATTCCAGTCCTGGGAAAATGAGCTGTGATGTGTGTGCACACTTTACCTGCCAGGGTCTCTCCCTTTCATTGTGGATGAAGGGGCTGACACTCTGACCCTGTGTTCTGACAGACTGATTCATTCTAAAGTCTCTTGGGTTAGATGGAAGCATTAATGAAGGGCTGAGTAGTGTTGATGCTGCAGTGACTCCACGTGGGCTCTCATGGGTGGTGTTTGGGAGGGATAAGGAACAGTCCCACCTTCAGGTGTGTGGATAAATCCCAGGCTTTGCATATTTTGGCTTTGGGACTCAGTCCTTACTTGTAGACCAATTGTTGGTGTGTTTAAAATTTTTGCAAGTCAAGATGTGTTTTGAGATAGGACTGGATGAAGTATGTGCCAATATCCAAAGATGCCTCTGAAGTTTGATGCTAAGCATCCCATGTCACCATGGAAATTTATTCTGTCTTCCCCCTAAAAACTGCCTGCGCTTGACTAGAGGCTGACAGTTGCTTAAATAAAAGGCTCTACCCCCAGCTTTCTGTATGCAGCTGTGGAAACACTTTGATATGGCTTATCCTCCAGGATCCATAAGAAGAGTCATTGAGAAACAGCATTACTCCAGCGAGGGTTTTCTAAGTAGTCCTTTGTGCTTCAGAGTGTGAGATAACGTGAAGGGGAGGACACGGCGCGGTGCTGCTCACCCGCCGTCCTCGGCAGCAGCAACAAACAGCGGAGGAAAGCGCTGCGGGGCTGTGCGCTGTGTCCCTCTCCCCGATGGCTCCCAATTTTAAAGGTTTATATTTTCTTTAAATCTTGAGGAGGGTGGTACGGGGTGTGAGAGGGTACCCTTGACACATGGATGGACACACTACTATGGTATAGAGAACACCTGGCATGATGATGTAACTGGTGCCGGGGCTTTGCATGGTTGGAGGGGTCATGCTGAGAAGGAGGTGAGGAGTTTGTTAAGGCCTTAAAAGATACTAGGAGGGAAGTGGGCTTAAACTATGGGATTCCTGCTGGTGATGGAGGAGCTTTATCTATTTGTACCAGCAGGGACTTGTCTTGTTTTTCTACTGCATGCCTGGATCTATGTGTGGGGCAGTGAGCACAGAACAGCTGGGTTTGGCTTGTGTTTAAACTCCTTTGGTAGCATTCCTGGATTACCCAAGTTTTGTGCTTGGGAGAAGCAGAGGAGCTTCATTCTTAACCAGGTTTGAAAAGCAGACTTGGGGTCTCAAACAGCTGAAATGCTTTAAAAGATGTTGATTGTTCTTTAATTCTCAAAAAAAGGTGTATTGAGTGTGTGCCTATGATGTGCCTATAGCATGCCTATGTGTGCATGCAGCTCGTGGTAGCTGTAACTCAAGCCTCATCAAAATGATTCCATGCTTTAAGTAAACTTTGACAAATGCAGGCTTTGGTAAGAAGAGGAAGCATTTCACCTTTGGTTGGTGCCTGATTGAAGCAGCTTTGGGTGGTGGAGCTAGAGGAGGATTGCTATGGGGTCAAAGAGGCTGCGAGTAGAAAGGACAATGGGGATGTTCAGGGCATGTTTGCAGATGCAAGAGCTGCTACAGTATGATTACTTTTTTTTTTTTCTTTTAAAATCCACCAAACCTCTTGAATTCAGTGGGACCAGCATATGGAGCAAACCTGAATCTTCTTGATGTGGTGATCCTACAGCAAGCAGATTGCCTGGTCAGTGTTTGAAAACAGGACACAGTTTGCCTCACTAGCCTTTGCCATCCTGGCAAAGCTTTCTCAGTTCAGCATAGCCCTGGACCTTTTCATTTTGTGGGGGCTATAATGAATCCTGAATCATTGGTTTTCTCCTTCCTGCATTCAGACACTTAGTGGTGCAGCACAGCAAGGGCCTGAAGGCGAATACGCCTCAGTACCGGTCACTTTGCCAGCGCTGGCAGGAGGAAGAAAGTGTTTGAATTTGGGTCAGTCACTCACCGCTGCTCCTCTGGGAGGCTCTGGTTTCTTGTTCATACGAGAATGGGATTGCCCGGTTGTGTTCAGAAAGGCTTGTGAAACGTGCAGGAGCTCCTATTACCTGCTTCAGCCATGGAAAATTAACTCTGCACATGCTCTGGGAAACTTCGCAGTCTTTTACTCTTAATTCTTGGAATTTTCTCTAGCTTCTCTCTAGTCCTTTTGCCATAAAACTAAGTAAAAGCCAAAAAGAATGCAGGCAGCAAAGAGGAGAAAGTGGCCACAAAAGGGCTGATCTGCCAGCAAGGGGCATAGACCTGGTTGTGAAGCCATATGTCCCACCAAGAGCAGGGCTGGAGTGTAACGGAGTCAGGATGGGCTGCACAGGCAAATGCTGTTGGAGTGCTGTGATCCTCTACAGTGAGAGTGAGCACACGCCTTCAGCCCTGAAAGGGGAGTTGAAGCTGGCCTTAGTCCCAGTACCAGCAACACCTCCAGCCTCCAATGGGGCTGCCTGCACCCTTTGCCCTACCCCTGCATCTGCTTATGTCCCCATCTGCCCAAGGCCCCTTTCTCCTTGCCCCCAACATGCAGGGCATCAGGTCCCCATTGTATTCCAGCAGGGTGCAGAAAGCTTTGTGCTCTGGCTGTTGCACAGAGACGGAAGGAGACCTTGCCACCCAACTTGGGCAAAGTATCAGTACTGGCCTCCCCTGTCTGCTGCCCGCCCCCCCCACTCCCCCCGCTCGCCTTCCTGCCATCGGAAGGAGGGAAAGAAAAGGAGGAACAACCATATGAAAAAAATGTTAATTTATTAATCACGGAATATATAGCAGTTCATCTGAAATGCTGTTGCTATGCCAACACCCTGGGAGTTTATTTTCTTAATCCAGGAGCGAAGCGTTTGGTCCCCTGCTCTCCTGCTGAGCTATTTGAATATGTTGCTGCTGCCGCTGTATCTGTTTAAAAGGGGGAAGGAGGGGAAAAATAAAAAAAAAATAAAGTAGGCTAAACCACCAAAGCAGTCAGATGCAAAGCAGTAAGAAGCCTTTCTCAGTACGACTTAGTAAAAATGACACAAATTAATATACTCTACTTAAACCAGACCAAGATTAATGCTTCTCTTTCAGAGCAGCTTAGTCCAACTGTCACTCGACAAGCGTTCGTTGGACAAAATCAACACTAATCAACATTTATTCCTCTCTTGCCCTTGGGTCTGAGGAGCGTAGAGCGGGCTGCGCCTTTCTCCGGCTTGTCTCGCCACGCTTTTCACCCTCCATCCAGCTTCGCCATATATCACCCTTCCTCTCTATGCTTCTGCTTGTACGGATCCACACGCTCAGCTATCAGGCTACATTAGAGGCATGATAGATTTTCTGTTTTAATTTACATCTATTATATTATAACATAACAGATCTTGATACAGTGGAGACCAGTGTCTCCTATAGCCCGGCTCTTTGGGAAGATTTCTGTTAACTTACTAAAGCTGGTTGGAAGGTGGCTTTGAATAGACTCTCCTTCCCACCTCGGAGTTCTGAGTGAAGGTGTCATGGCGCATCTCATTTGGGGAAGCCTGTGGCTGGCTGGGCTGGCTTGCCACTGAGTTCAGAGGCAATGGCTTTGGAGTAGATGGCTGTTAAGCACTGCCTGCCACTGTGGCTGAAGTTAGACACCAGTTTGCTTTGTAACTGAAGCCTGTAGAAGACTTTACCCTGCCTTGTGGCGGTGCCCTAGATCCCATAATGGAGTAGAGGGGAGAAGGATTAAAACCAGCCTTTGTAGGACATCTTCCCATTTCTTGTGCCATGGTGCTGAAGCCACAAGTGTCTGGCATGTGAAGTGTAGCAGGGTTTTGCTAAGATTAACAGACAGTTCATTTCTGGTGTGCAGAGCACTGGTTTCTGCTGTACCTTCACAGCAGGGAAGGGATGGGTCTGATCTAAGGTCTGCCCGGGAGACTCCTCAAAATCTTGGTGGGGCTACTCTCTGGCTGACTTTCCCTTTGAGCATTAGATTTGTCTTGTCTGGATGTCTGGAGTGTCTATAAGGAACGGGAAGAGGCAGAAGAGTGGAAGAAACTGGAGCGTGTTAAGTATCCTCTCTGATGAGCGGAAAACCAATGAAGGTCATGATGCTGCTGCACCCAGCTCAGTGTAGTTTGAAGAGCTTTTCCTGCCCTTGCAACCTTGAGTTACTAAAATAGGAAGGGAACCTCTCCTCCAGTTTCCCATTTTTCCACTTTGTGTTCAGAGGTTTTTTTGTTGACACTTGGGTTTGCCTGATCTTGATTTGTCTGTTTTCCAGTGTCATGGGCAGCTGTGTAAGCTTGGGTAAGACTCTGACATTTCCTAGTATGGAGTGTATAGGAGCTGTGCTCTTGGGAAGACTAAGATCAAGGTGGTTCTTGCTCTCCTTAGCCCAAAGAGGACAGCAAATGTACTTTTGCTTTGCTGACTGAAGGAGTAAATGTAATACCAAAAGACAGGTGAGAAGTAGTAACAAATGATATGTTGAAGCAACCTCTTCTTCAGGTTGTGTGCACAAGTATAAATGCATCTGGAGAGGTGGTAGCCTCACTTTTGTGATGGGTGTCCATGGACAGGTTAGAAGAATGCCCACCAAAGATGCTCTTGTTCTAGCGTTGCGGTCAGTTTTTGTGTCTGCTCATGCTTTGTACTGCTGATTTTGAGTGTGAGAGGCCATCTCTGGTGTTGGGTTTAGTTTTGATGTGGTTAACATCCCTGTGCTCCTGTGGATTGTTGCTGAGGCTGACATACTCTGCATTTGGATGATGTTAGGAGTAGCCCCAAGTCTAGTGATTGCTTTTGTGTGTTCCTTGCCCCTGGAGGTCCAACATATGATATAGTAATTGCTGTTGCTGATCTTGTCTCCATAGCATGCTGTGGATGATGGATCTGTTGGTGGTCCCAGGAATGGGATCCTGTTAAAAAGTTGTGATCAGTCCCTCAGGTCAAAGCACATCTTGGTGATTTCTCTGGCAACCCCTTGGCCCTTTTCTGCCAGGTTCTTTTTGCCCATGCTGCTAAATCTCATTTGGAAAGTTGTAATTTCTCCTTTCTTTGTGGTAACACTTTGGCCTATGGAAGCTGTGACACAGAGATTCTTGTTGCCCTTTTATGCTGTCGTGGCCCCCATCACATCATGCGGAAGCTGCTGGCTGGCAAAGGACCGGAGTGTACTTCTTCCTAGCATGGATAGATTGAGTGAAGGCTGGGCTTGGGAAGATGGTGGGATATTTCTCTGCCTTTCTCTCTCTCTGCTGGTGTGAATGAAGATTTGATTAATGCGGACACTTTAGCGCAAGTGCCATTTTCCAGGCTGTAGCTCTTGGCACAGGGAGTGCTGCCGGACTGGAGCAGAGGAGATCTGCAGGCAGCATCTGCATGCTGGGCACTTTACGGCGTGCCAGAAGGGGAGCACCCGCTGCCCACCCCGCTCCTCCTTGCTCAGCAGTAAAGTAAATGACGCTTGATATAACTTTGCACTTACAGGACTGCAACTCGATTTTAAACCAACCCCAAACTCCAGGAACAGGAGGGGCTCTGTGGTGAGCTCGTCTCTGCAAACCCATCTCGTTAATTTTAATGGTGGGAGAAATTCTTCAGCCTGGGAGAGAGGGGAGGCAGAGATGCTGGAGTGCCAGCAGCCCTTGGGGATGGGAGGACAGCAGTAAGTCCCAGCTCATGGGAGACTGGCCAGAGACACTGGGGAGTCCTGGCCCTTGTGATGACTCGTAAATTAGCCGGGCTCCCGTTACAGCTCTGAACAATGGTCTTGAGCAAAGGCGCCAGGGACCGCGAGGCTGGGTGGGGACCACTCACTCCAAGTCTGCTCTGGGCTGCAGGGCCTTGCCAGCTCCTCTGGGAGGTTTTTTGGAAAGAAGATAACGTGCGTAGGAATTAATACTGTTTGTAAAGCACTTGGAAGATGGGAAGAGCTATAGAAGTGTTGTAATTAATAGAGGCTGGCTAATTTAATGTTCTGCCTGGACATCATTGTGGCTGATATATATGTAAGGAAAAGCACCTCCATTAGCGCTAGGGAAAATTGTTCCACCTCCAGTGCTGGGGCTAAAGCAACCAGATTTATTTCTCTTAATTAATTGTCTCCAGGAACCAAAGTCTACATGTCCCTGAGTCTTGCAAGTGGCTGTGCTTGCAAGATAGCAAAGCTTTGCAGAGTGTCATGGCTTTTGACAGATGCCCAGCTGCCCTGTGGTTGAGGTGCTGCCATCTCTGTGGTGGAGAACAGCTTGGGTCAGGGCTGGCAGAGAAGTTTTGGGCAAGTATGATCTCTGACCTCTTAATGAAATCTGCACGTGTCTGGAACAAACTGGTTGTTAACTGGGAGGAGGGGGCAAGTTTGCCCTGGGGATGGCTCTGTACCAGGCCAGGATGACCTTGGGAGTGAGTGCTTTGTTCAGGTCCGGGGGAAGCTGAGGAAGAAGGTATCTCCTTGGAGGTAGTGTATGAAGTATCAACTGAGAGCAACAGATGGTCCTGCTTCCCAATGTGAGATACCCAAGGAGATTCAGAGGCAGCCAATATTAAGTGGATGAAGGGAACTGGTCCTTTCTACCAGGGGTGGTTTGGAATCCTCACAAAACTAAAGATTTAGGTTCTGAGCATTTTCCAACCTGGCCAGCTCTGGGCTGTTGTGAACGTCTGGTGCTTCAGTGCTGTTACCAAGAGCAGTGCTTTTAATGACATATTTATATTGCAGAAAGTCTTGCTTTTGTTTCGTAAGCTGCATCTGTTTAATCCGTGCTCTCATTTACCTCTCTGTGCTGGCGAAGGGGGAAGGAGTCATCTACCTTTTGCTTTTCTTTCTACTGCTGTAAACCCTTTCTTCAGTTTTCTGGTAACATGTCTGTGTACCCATGAGTTAAGCGTGCTGGTCAGTACAGACCTCCTGGCCTCTTCTTCCAGGGTGAACTGGGACTGGGCTCCAGAATCCATATATAGTTCTTGGAGAGGTTTTCTTAGATGCTGGCTGGTTTCTGTTCAGCTTTGGATGTGCTGGACTCGCTGGAAAGCTGGGTTATTCCTTGTGCCTGAATATAGTGTTGGGGCCTGCCCAAGTCCGAAGGCATTGGCCTTATATGCATAGGAACAGGCAGTTTATATAAATGTTTTTATAAGGGCTATAAACCACGGTGCTTTGGAGTGTGAGCCAACCCCTGCATGCTGAGCTCAGATGAAACTGCCCTGCAAGCATCACATCCAAACCTCCTCCACCAGGCTTGTGCCGGTATCTGCAAGCTTGAGAGCTGCTGGCACTGGATGGAAGGAACAGGCAGGGGAGGGGGAGAGCCAGGGCAGGGCTTGCTCTGCTCCTACCAGCACGTGGGTGCTGTTGGTGTGAGGAAGGGGATGGGATGTGAAACCAGCCATCTCTCCCTGCAGGTTTGTGGGTGTCTGTGTCCACATGGCCCCCTCAAGGGTGTCGGCTTTCCTCAGCAGCCAGGGTGACTTTGGAGGCAGCGGATAGCGCAGCAGAACTTGCTAAGTGACCTTCTCTCAGGTCACTGCCTGCCAGGGTCATTGGCTGCTCAGCTGCATGTCAGGGATGTTTTTCCCTGGTGGTGAAAGAGCAAAGGAGAGATCCCACTGGAGTAGGAGGGGGAGGGCTGGCAGTCGCCACAGACTTGACCCTCTGGGCTGGCTGTGTCTGGAGCTGGTCCAGGGGAGGTATGGGAGAGCTGGGGTGGATGAGAGGAGGAAAGGGGGCAGATGCACAGCAATTGGGCTGGTTGGTACTGCATTTCATGAGCCTGAGCTGGCTCTCCAGGGTTGCCTGTGCCTTAGTTTGCCCAATGTTAAGATCTTGCAAGACATCTTACCCTTGGGTTTTTTTTGGTGTTTTTATTTTTTATTTATTTTTTATTCTTTTTTTTTGGTCCAAACCACTGTTGAGCTTTGGTTGAAATGTGCTGAGGGAGCCTATGCAGCATGTAGGCAGTGAGTGATGGGCTAGATAGAAAGCCTAGTTGCTAAGACTGACTCTTTCAGGATGGAGCTGCAAAACCACGGCTGGAGCAGGTCTCCCTGCAGGAGGCAGTCTGACCCATCTGTGTTTAATGGGGACCACACAACATGTCAGCTGGCCCCAGGCCTGGAGATATTCTTGTAACTTAATAGTGCCCTGTGGAGGCAAACAGTGCTATATAGGGGGTACAGATTTTTTTAAAAAGGTATTTAGGAGCCCAGAGCTATAGAGGAGAGTCCTGTGAACTGTTTAAAAGCCGTGTCGTCTGTCCTTGTATATTCACAAGCCAACAGGGATCATGTTCCTTTAATGAGTGCCTGGTTTGAGGCCGTGGGGATAACAGGTGCTCTCTTCTTTTGGGGCCTCACCTCCAGGTGTGGGGTGACTCAGCCCCAAAAAGTCTCTGAAATCTGGGTTAAAGTGACAGGATGAACTAGAGATCTGTG
>VYZU01025848.1:0-13102 GCA_013401355.1 Ceyx cyanopectus | reverse complement strand
GAACAGGACAGCCCCTTACCCTGCCCTGCCTCACACACAGAGGTTTTCCTCCTGTCCTTTACAAGCACTTGACACTGAGAGCAGTGAGCTCACAGCAACAATTCCATCTTCATGCAGGTTAATAGAAGTTCATGTGTCTGAGTCTTGAAAAGCTCAGCTCTCTTCTTTGGTGTTGCCTGACAGCTTTATTACTGTGGATAGGAGGAGAAGCCAGTTCAATACACTGCACACTAGCAAAAGATTTTTCTTTATGGTCTTAAGAGGGCTTATCAGTAATTCCTGGCTCTGCAATCTTTGAAAACTATTATGTTACACACAGTGATTTTTATTCTCTTCTCATCTCTTCTTTTCTCTCTTCTTCTCTCTTCTTCCCTTCCCTTTTCCCTTCCCATCCTTCCCTTTTTTTAACACGTGGTTTATTTTGAAATAAAGCCATTCCTAGACAGAACAGGGTCATTGTTAACTCCCCCCCACCCCAAGCTCTTTTAGGGAAGCTGCATATTAGACACATTTGCTTTGTCTCATTAAGCCTCTGGCAATTTCATGGAATTATTCAATTTGAAAAAGTGCCTCAAGAGTGCAAAGAGTTGAAATATTTCTTTGTGAAATTTCTAAAATGAAATTTCGATTTGTGGTAGCAGTTTGTTTTGAATTTTTATCTAATTTCAAAGCCATAATGAAATGCATCAGAATGAGTCAAACCAAAACAGTATCATGAAGTCTGCTTGTTGCCTTCAAGTTTTACTTTACTGTGAATTTAAAATACTACTTTTATCCAAACTTACTATGCTTTTTTAATCCAGAACAACCAATTAATAAGAAAAATCTGTTGGCCACTCAGTACTGCTCCTGGGCTGTGGGTCTGGGCCAGGCAGGGGGGATCTGTCTGCAGCATGGCCTCACCCACAGGCTTGTGGTCACCTCCAAGCTTTATCCCAGCTGGTGTCAGCCTGATGGGACACGTGCTCTCTTCTGAGCTGCAGATTCACTGGGGATCCTCTCTTCAGCCCTGTGTGAGTTCTGAATACTATTGCCAGAGCCTCTGCTGATGTACATTGTCCCAGGGCTCATTCAGAGGCTCATTCACTCACGGACAGTAAATGTTTTATGTAACTGCAGGAATATAAGTAGAAGAAGAACATCATTTACCTGAGTAGTGATACAACTGGGATGTATAAAAAAGCTGTAGCTGTAAATGTAGTTCTAGGTAACCCAAGTTTCTGTTAACAGGCACTGGATTTGTCTGGAGATCACTTTGGGAAGCTTGGTTCTTGGCCATCTGGAAAGAGGAGACCTGCAAGTTCTGTGTCCTCCCCATCTGAACATTTTCTAATTCTTCAAGCTATCCAAGCAGAGGACCTGCTAATAGAAACATGTGAAATCAAGTGGTTTCTGTAAAAATGTAGGATTTGGGGTTACAAAGTGGCTGTGCTGATCTCAGAGTGGCTGCTCAAAAGCGTGGGCTAGGCAGAAGAAATGGAAGGTTGCAAAGCCAACTAGATTTTTATGCTTAATTCAGTTGCAAGGATTTAGATTATTTTAGATTCCTGTAATGGCAGGGGGGAAAAAATCCACCTTTGCTTTGCACAAAGTAGCTGTGGAACCCAGCTCATAGGTGGTGAAGGAGGACAGTTTGAGGCAGGAATTACATGTATTTCTGTTCACACAGAGTTAAAACCCTCTGTAAGGCAACAGCTCCTGCTGGGACCTTCATGCTGCAGAGAGGAGCAGTGGGAGGAAGATGGTGTGGAGAACACACTGTTCTGCTACAGCTTTCCTTCTCTGCACCAAAAAAAGTGCAACGTGACCTTAAGTATATGAGCTGGGCAGTTTCTACATCTTTTGCTAATTAGAGAACTGAAAGTATCAAATCCTTTGTGTATTCATCTCTTTTGAGATGCAGGGAACTGAAGAGCTCTTTACAGAGAGGTGCTGAGGGCATCATCTCCTTCCAGATCCAGGCTCTGCATGGCTCTCAGCTATATTCCAAATCCATCATGGCTTTGGAATACATTGAGATCTTTCAAAAACAACTCTCTGAACTTGTTTTCTTCCTCTTCTAAAAGCACAGGGATCAGTGCTTACTGAGCCCAGGGCTATAGCCAAAGGAATACTTGCTATACCATCAGCAAGCCATGCTTTGCAGATGGGATGTTCCCAGCAACAGTAGCAGACTTTTCCAAATGAAAAACCTCTGGCCATTTTCTTTTCAGTTGTGCTCCTCTGTTAACAAATGCCTTGGTTGATTACTTTTTAAATGTTGTGTTTCTGGAATGAAAATAGAATGCTTGCTTTTAACTCTGGCTTTTAATTCTCTGTGCCTTATCATTTCAGCTCATGAGAAGGCTGAGAGGATGTAATTTTTGTTCTGTTTTCTTTTGGTTTGGTTTGGTTTGTTTTTACAAAGACTGGATTGTTTTTTAAGATCACTGTAAAGATTTAAGGTAATTTAAATACTGACCATTGAAACATATATCCAATGCTCTGCATTAATTGGTAGAAAACCTGAATTTTGGCAATTTCCTAAAAATTCCGTAGTTGATGGAAAAGTTTTATGTCTAAACCCTTTAGAACAGTGCACAAGAGCTTGGGGGAAATATCTGGGGGTTGTCTGACTTGTGATGTTGCTTTTTGGCTGGACTGACTTTTCTGATAAAGAAAGCTATAGGCAATTGACTGGCCATGAAACCAGGCAGGAGGAGGAGTCAGGATTTGGTTATATTTTATTTAGCAGCTCTTTTATCTGGCTAATACAAAGCATATGAGGAAGGGGAAGAGGTGTCAAGTATTTGTATGAAATCATCTGAAAAGTTTTTTTCTGGGATGGGATTTGCATGATCAGTTATTAGAAAAACATTGGTATTTTCATTCCTATCCCAAAAAAATGAAGGAGCTTGTTGGTTTTTTATTTAATTAAGTATTTCTGTAGTTATTTGAAAAGCCAGAAACAAGATCTGGATCACAAGTATACATCAGATGGGCTAAAGCTGTTAATTTTGTGTGTGTGTGTGCTGAAAAGTTAGAAACCTTTGAAAAATGTTGTCCCAAGCTTTTAATTGGTATTTCAAATGTTGATCAGTGCTTTGGTGATAATTAGTGTCTCCATTTGTCAGCTCACATGGCGTGGCTGCAGCTTCAGAGAGCTGAAACACGTTCTGTTTTCTCTCCAGCTGCTTTCCTGTAAAGAGCTGAATTATTCTAGCTTTTATGGGTCATTGTTAAAAATGGCAGGAAGGGTCATTGTTAAAAATGTTTTCAGAACTTTGATAACCAGTTTATCAACTGATTCACATGTTTAATCAGTTAATAGGTTTTCCTTTTCGGTGCATGGGAATTTCTTTGTTTATCTTAACTGAGTAAGTGTTTCTACAGTGGAAAGAACTGTAGTTGACTGATAATCTTTTCAAATACATGGGGTTTGCTCTTGTGCTGCATGCTCCGTGGCTAGATCCTGCACTCTTCCTTCTAAGGCTGTATTCATGGGGGATAATCCACCAGAATAAAGTGCAGGGGTCTGCATGGGAATTAAACCCCAAAATGGTCTGGTATTTTGAGGGTACAGAGCTGTGGCTATTCAGCAGTTTATGATAAGGCTTTTAAAGGAATTTGGATGCTTAAAAATAGTTGGACACGTGCTTTTGAGAATTTTCCTGGGTAGTCAAGTGCCAAACATCTGTGGCTCCTCCAGTACCTTGTCAAGAATTTCTTAACAGAATACTTGATCACCAAAAATGCCAATATGTAAAAAGTTATGTGTTTAGCATGAAACTTCTCCAGAACCAGAGATCCTCTGCCTCTCTGGTGACATCTTGTAGGGCTGCACCACCTTTCTTCTGAAAGGTTTTCCTAATCTCCAATCTGAACCTGCCAAGAAGCAGTTTCTGATATCACCCTTTGTTGTCTCATATCTCTCAAATGAGAATTTTGTCTCTGTTGTCATTATAATTTCCCTTCAAGTAAGGGAATGCAGTGTAGGCTACTTCCTCTATCACCATCTCTTCATCAGACCAAAGAGGCCAGGGCCATGCCTCAGATGAAGCCCATGTTTTACTTGCTGAGACCACGCTGCTGGCTCACATTCAACCTGAAGATAGGGCTGGGTTTTTTTCTGCCATTCCCATTGTAATAAGGCCAGTCTGCTCCTGTGTTTATAAACAAACTTCATGCTAAGCAGAACTGTAAACTTTATTTTGCTTTTCTTGAAATAAATTCAATGATGTTTGCTTTCCATGTAAAGAGCGACTTGGCATGGAAAAACTCACAATACTAATGCTGCAAAATTTAAGTTTATATAACATTTATCTGCCTTGAAATTGCAGATACTTTCAGACTCAGTTGGGTTCGTATGAGAACCACGTTCATACAAACACAGCAGCTTCTGGGAATTGGCATCGTATCTGCACATGTGAGAAGGAGTTAGCAGCTTGTTTTATGTGATCTGGTTTCTTTCTAGATGTGTTCATTCCTTGCTTTGTGAAGCAAATGTGTTTAGATGAACACAAGTCGTGAGTAAAATCCCAAGTCACTCTGGAAACCCAGACCTGGGAGTTTTAATGATGTGCCTTGGACTGAGGAAAGCACAGAGGTATTAGTAGGAAGTCATCCCAGCTTGATGAACCCTGTTTCACACGTTGTGGCTCACATCTCAACTGCAAAGACATTCTGACTTCCTCCTGTGAGTGGCACAGAGGTGAGAATGGAGTATATGGTGTCTGTGGAGAGAGCCCTGGGGACTGTTGATAGAGAGGCATGGTTGGGAAATGCAGTTGTGCCAGGTTAGGTAGCATGACAAACATCTGTCTGGAGCCTGCCACTTCAGGGTTGTATTAAGGCTGGACTGTACTAGTGTCTGAAATGATCCTGTGACAGGGAAGGAGCACAGAGGAGTCCATGGGGATTTATTCTTGTGGCCCCAGGAAGAGACAGGATCTTGTGGATGTGGGTGAGAAGAAAGCAGAGGGTTGAGTCAATCCACTTGTGAAACTTGTGTTGAGCAGCCACTGCTTCATATGGAGCATTAATAGAGTGTTTTATTTGATAAAGCCCATTCTTGAGACTTGAGCAGGTGCTGGCCTTGGAGAAGCATTGCTCCATATTTGCCTGTGGATATTGTAAACCAGTGATCCCACTCCTGCTTATGGAGTTTGAGTACTTACTGTTTTAAGTAATATTTTGTCAAAAAAGATGCTTATTTGAAACATACCGCTGTGAAATACTGTGAAGATAAATGGAGTGTGGTGTTTGAAACCTGGTTGTTTGGGGGTTATTTTATTGACAGTTTTCTGTTCTACAAAGAAATAATCTCTTTTCTGGAGAGAAGCAAATAAGATCTTCCAATTCGTGGATGAAACTTTCTGAAATGTAAAACCAATTCATTAGCTACAATGTAAGTGGAGAGTTGGCAATTATTGGGATTTCAACAGCAAATAATGCAGCCCATGAAACTTCAGACTTATTTCCTTCTCATTTAAAAAACTGCAGTGCATTTTGCCCCAGCTAAATGTGCTCTTGAGCTTTTCTGTCAGAGTGAATCATGATCTAATGCTCACCAGATTAAATCTAAATGTTGCAGTATTTCCTTTCTAATTCTGGCTCTTCCCACTATGATAATATTATTTGTCTAGTCAGTTATGTGCAAGTGTGAATGAGATGTAATTTTTATGTGCCTGCAAACACCCGGGAAGTGTTGCCCGAGGACATCGTGCTGGGCAGAGCTCGCCCTCAGCCGCCCGCCGCCCCGGAGTTGATCATTAGGTAAAAAACATCATAAGATCCATGTCTATAAGGCCAGCGTGGCCCAAAAGACTTCTATTTGTGTGAATTTCTGGTACAGATGTTAAAGATCCCAGCTACTTAATTGGTTGCTAAGCTACGAGGGGAGAACATTTGGGTTAATGAGCGGCGGGCCCAGAGCCGTCTGCTCAGCCGAGCGGGCCCTGAGCGGGAGTGACAGGCCCCGAGTGGGAGTGACAGGCCCTGAGTGGGAGCGACAGGCCCTGAGCAGGAGCACCAGGCTCTGAGTGGGAGCGCCAGGCCCTGAGCAGGAGCACCAGGCCCTGAGCAGGAGCGCCAGGCCCTGAGCAGGAGCACCAGGCCCTGAGCAGGAGCGCCAGGCCCTGAGCAGGAGCACCAGGCCCTGAGAGGGAGTGACAGGCCCTGAGCAGGAGTACCAGGCCCTGAGCGGGAGCGCCAGGACGGGCCTGGCTGTCAGGAGCCAGCCGACACTGGCGGCCACCTGCACTGCAGGGTTATTAGAACATTTCAGCTCCCAGTGTTTGTGGCGGTGGAGCAAACAGGCCCAATTAAGGGGCCTGAAAGCCCCTCTCCAGCCAGCCATCACTAGCACTCCAGATAAAATTTGACATCTCACCCCCCTCCCCGCCCCGGCCCCCTTCCTCCGCCTGCCCCAAACTCCAATTAATTTAAATGGTTTTACTGAGGGACCGTGGCACTGCTGAAAAGGCAGAGGACTTTGCTTGAGTAATCAGCTTAAATACCAGTCCATTTCCTGCCCTCGCTGCTCCAAACTTCCCATTTGGGAGACATAAATACTGTTTTTATTTTTAAATCTTTTTTTATCTCCAATTTCCTCCAGTGTTTCTGATGTGCCTTGTACAAGACTGCATTTCAAAGGGCAGGGTGGTAAAGCCTGTAAACTGGCTGCAGCCGGGAACTTCTAAGTTCAGTGTTGATTGCCTTTATTGGAAGGAAGGGGTAATGAGGGGTTTTACAAGGAAAAGGTACATCTTCTCTGACAGTCAGAAACTGGGGATAATTAGGGAGAAATCCACAGTCTCTTGTATTTTTATACTTAAACACTCTTGCCTAAATAAGCATTTTGCATCTCCTGCTGTAGCAGCAGATCAACAGTTTTTGAAGTGGAAAGAAAGGGAACGGCTCGTTGCCTACATCTTTATGAGCATGTCCATCTGAAGACACGCCAAGGTCTGTGTCAGTTGTCAGATCAGCTTTGAAATGCTGGTTTTACAAGACCACGTAAGGACAGAAGTTATTATAGAAGCATTTGTGAATTCAGAATGAATATCTAGTTCAGCCTCTTCTGGTGTTGAGATCTTCACTGTCATTACTCGAGGAATTGCCATCAAGTGGAAGAGTGCTTCGTGGGGTCAGGGTCTTTACTCAGGTAAAAACTTGAGTGTGTTTCATCTCAGGAGTGTGTGTAATCAGTGGAAACATTCTTGTGCTTCAAATTCTGCATGCACACAATTTTATTACTGTATTTACTAAGATTTTTTTGTCCATCATACCCCCTCTTCTTAACCTGATGAGGAAATTCTGTTTCTAGCAGGAGAGCTTGGGATCAAAGAAATATCCTGCTTTTAGTGGAAACAAAGAGTCTTTGTTTCTTCTAAAGGACCAGTATTTCTCTAACAACTTTTTTTTTCTTTTTCTTAGCAAGCAGTAGCAGTTGGCCCAGCAGACAAACTGTCTTCCAGCCCCCATCCCTTCCCATGGCTGATGCAGCTGGCTTGGGAAGAAGAGACACAGTGACCTGCAGAGATGGCAGCCAGCAGCAAAACCACAGTGATGCAGCCCAGCAAAAGTGAGTGTTACCCACCCTGTTCCCCACTGACATGCCCTTCTCAGAAATTCCCCCTAGCCACCTTAGGGATCTGTCTAAAGCTGTCATGTGCTTTTATACTAGAGGCTGTAAGTGACAGTCAGAAAATTGTTCTTGGAGCTGTGTTGGGTTCCACATCCAGAGCGTTCCTTGGTGGTTGGTAATCCCAGCGCCTGCCCTCAGCTCGGCTCCTGCAGGGGCACTAAAATGAACTGACAGCCATTTGCTACACCCAGCCCTTCTAAAACCAAGCTTTGGGAGCTAACTGGCAGTTGAGCTTTCTTAAACATGAACATCTTAGCAGGCACGGTTAACGTGTGATGTTCTCAGGGGGGAGATACTGTATCCTTCACCTCACCTCAGCAAAGCCAGCACTCGCTTCCAGCTGTCCCCAGAAGAAATGGCTAATACCTTTTCCTGACTTTTTAATGGGAAAGACATACTCTCTTCCCAGATATTTCATAATTGAACTCTTTTTTTAATATCTTTTTATCACTGTTGCTTTACACACTTGCAAGCATTTCTTTTAGTTTTCAATGTTATCCTAGCATGCTGCTATTTTTCCAGTGCTGTTTTTCTCACATTGTTTGATGGTGAATCATGAGCATTAACTGGAGAGATGTGTAATGCTTTATATATACACGTATATATTTATATAAAAATCCGGGTGGTGGCAGGGAGAGACTTATTCTGTCTGCTCCATCTTCTGTTTTCATCTAGTTGCTATGGAAATGCTAAGATCAATTTTGACAGAATAAAATCCTACAAATTACATTGTTGGATTACCTCATTTCAGAGGGCTGGCACTTCGGATTGCAACATAACTGAGACGAAAAGCGTGAAGGCTACAGGAATTTCCACTCCATGGAAAAATGTTATTTTTGGATTCTTCAGGAAGGCGTGCAGGCAAACCCCCAGCTTCCCTGGTGAGTGACTGCTCCCTGAGAGCAGCAGAACTTGTGTCTCAGTTTTGGGTTGTGGTAGATGACGTCGTGCTTGGCCATATGTTCACTTGAAGCTGCAACTGGCATCTCACTGACAGAGGCCTTCGTGGGTTTTTCTGTTACACACACAGGCAACTGATGGGATGAATCTTTTGTTTTCTTCCTTTTTTGGTGTCATCTGCTACCTGCGTGAATTTGTGGTGGTGCTGCCAGCACTGCTCCAGGGATTTCCCCTCCCTGATGGAGTGGGAAGTATTGTGCTGTACCTTAAGGTCTCAGAACTGGCTGCAGTTAGAACAAGCAGCTTTGGGATGTAGTCTCACTTGCAGTGGGAGGTCTCTGTGCTGCATGGAGATGATGGTGAATTCTCAAGTTGTGGGTTTCTTTTTCATTTACATGTTTACATTCAGATTTAGGCCTTGCCTGGAAAAGTTTTGCAGTCTGGGTCTGGGAAGTGTCTTGTACTCTAACTGCAGGTAGATCTTTATTGCTGTGTTGGAAAAAGACACATTTCTTACTAGGTTTTATTTAAGAAGCCATTTATAGGTCGGTATTATTTGTATACAGACAATCAGTGTGATTTGGCAAATGGTTTAGTCACTCTGTCTTTCTTCTGGTCAAGAATATGACTCCCTATATCTAATCTAGAGTTGTAAATTGCAGCAGAGGTACAAATCCAAAACAAACATTCTGAAGAATTTGAATGGAGTAGAGCCCCAATTTCCATTTCAATACTCTTTCTGTTGTCCAATTTGTTAAACTCAAGTGGTCCCATGTGTGAGTAGCATGACTGCCAGGAGCACTCTCCAGCCATCTGCTTTTTTGGTGAGCCTTTGATTATTCCTTTGTCCATTTTTCTATCCAGAATTAGAACTGGCAACTCAACTGGTTGATTAATATGGTGTTTTTCATAATTTAACATTTCCATCTTATGGCTAGGACATGGCAGCATGGTAAAAAAAGAGCACAAGAAATAAACTTATCTCCTGAAGTCCAACTGCACCATGGTGGAGCTTTTTTACCACATTGTTTCAGCCTTTCAAGAGTAGCAAGAGGAATGAATAGGAAAAGTTTTACTGTTTGTGGGTAGTGTCAAACTGGAAAAAAAGAGACATAGCAACCTGCATTAACTGGATGAGCTGTCTTGGAAGGGGGAAGAACTGGCAGGCACTGATAGAGGTATTCACAGTAGAACTGAGCTTAGCAGCTGGCACTGCACTTAAATCTGAACTAAGCCCTACAGCAGAGGAACAACAGCTCATGAAGCAGAAAGCTGGTTCAAAAGCCTGTGGGAGAGGCTGCCATCTGTGTCCCACAGCCAGATGGGGAATGTGTTCTGATTGTCTTGGCTGAAGTTTAACTAGAGGTCCTGGGATTCTCCCCCAACAAGGGCTGAAGCCTGGTGCTGTGTTGGAGACAGAAGAGTGGGTCAGGGCTGGACACTGAGAGATGCTGTGGTATTCCCAGGGATAGCAGCCTCTGCCTGGCTGTTCCTCCTGGTTCAGCTGATTTCTTTTCTATCTAGATCTTTTCTAAAAAGAAAGAGCTGTGGCTCATGTGGGTTGGCTTCAAAGGAGGCAGCCTGAGTGGACTCCTGAGTTGCAGTGCTTGTTGTGGACTGAATCTGACTATGTATGGCTTAAAGTTTTCAGCTTCACCTCACATGTGGCACCAGTTGACAGAAATAAAAAGGTTTTAGATGCTCAGTGAAGAAATTCTCCTGGACAAATGAATGCTGCAAGACAGGTGGAGGGTAAATGAGAAAATCTAGATCACTGCCCTTGTCTCTGCTGCATTTAACTACCTAATGTATGATAATAGTGCTGTTGGATTGCAGCATGCTGAGTTCTAGATGGAAGCCAGAGAAAACAGTAGTGGTTGTGTCCTGTAGAGCAGACTTGGCACGGGGGATTGCTTGATAGAGAGTAACATAATTTGGTTGGTTGGTTGGTTGTGGTTTTTTACCTGTTTAAAATAAATTACAGTCCCCACGTTCAACCTCCTCACTCCTCTTACTGTGCAGACAAAGGGAAAAACGTTGCTTTTAGATCATAAGATCTCTGGAAACTTAACATATCAAGATTCCTTAGCTGGCACTGCTCTTCATGGCAGCAGTGTGCAGGAAAGGAGAGGCTCACAGAAGTCTGGTGGGTGCTGTCGAGGGTGGGCTGCTCTCACAGTGTCTGCTGCTCTGCATCTCTTGGTCTGCAGGCTGCTAATGGCTTGCAGTGCTCAGAGCTGTCAGCATGGAGAAAAGGCAGGACTATACAAATGCTCAACACATCAAAAATATTTTTGTTTTAAATTATTATCAAGGGGAGGGTGAGGGGGAAGAGGAAAAGGGAGTAATTGAGCAAGTGGGGATGTGGCGGGAGCCAGCCAGGCTGGGGTTTGCTAATATCACAACTAGGCTGTTGAAAAATAGTCTCAATCTGTCAGAAAATCCTGAAAGCTCAACTCTGCCCAGTGCAAGCTGGGGTGACAGGATTGGCCCCTCTGTTACTTTCTTTTTTTTTATGTGGTGTTATAAATTACTTTCCCATGTTTCCAACGACATTAATGAATCTTCTCAAAGCACCTTGTGAAATCATTTGTATGTGTTACTTAAACTACTTACCCATATGTACAATAGGTGAACACGATATATGGGCTCCTTCATTTTGCTTTGGCAAAAAAACTGGCAACTCCTCTTCCCTCCCCACTTTGGTTTTCTCCAGGTAGAATGATGGCAGATGGACTCAGCTTTCTGCAGTGCATTGCTTCCTGGAAGGACAAACTTAGCTCTTTTACTGTAAACTTGGTGGGGGGGGCTGTTTGTTTGTTTGGTTTTGGTGCATTGGTAATTTCCTTCAAAAAAAAACAAGTCCTTTTTGCAACAACATTCGTGTTCCATTATAAAAACCAAAGCCACTGGGAAATGTTGAGAGGTGAGTTGTTGGTGACAGAGCCAGGAGGCTGCTGGCTCTTCTGCTGCTCACCTCGGTGATACAGCAAAGCCAAGGCAGGGATTCACTGTCACTGGCCTCGGTGACCTCCAGAGGTCCCTTTACACCGAAAGGATGCCGCAGCCCAATGCAATTGGAAGGTTCCCTTCGCTTCCCTCCTGACCGCACCCCCCCCCCATCACCGCGTCCTTGGCTGGCACTGAGCTCCTTCCTGGCCAGGGCCAACTCGCTGCACCTCCAGGATTAAACTGGGGGGGGGAAAAGAGGATTTCCTGTGCAATTAGCAGGTCGATTGTGCTCAGCGAAGGTCTGATGAGCGTTGAAAGCAGGAGGGGGCAGAGCTGTGTGATGGGCAGTGGTTTGGGAAAGAGGAGGGGAGCAGCTTGTGGGACAGCCCATGGAGCTGGTCCAGCCGCTCAGCCCGTTACTGGTCTGACCTCCAGAGGTTTTTGGTTGTATCAGTGGCACTTTACATCCCTCCCTGTTGCCATGCAGGGGCGTATGGAGACAGACAGTCCTTCTCTGGGTCAGGCTCTCCTCTTGGATTGCATTGTTGAGTTTAAACCTTATGAGCTTATCCCCTCCCTCTCCTCAGCACTAGTGCTCATATGACCCCCGGGAGCTGATTAACTTCTTCCCTCCTGGTTTGTTTTTCAGCCAGTGGAGTGAGTTGAATCAATTCATGTTTTCAACCAGCACCCGTAGGCTTGACCTCATGTGGCTAAAAATGCAAAATCACCCCCAACACCAAGGAGATGAAAGTTCAATCAGTCTGAAAACAGCCCCATAGTGTCCTCCTACCTTCCCAGGGATGGGCTGACTGCTATCCTGAGGTGACAGAACAACCTCCAGAGAATTTTTGCTGCATGGGTGGTAAGAGAGTGGAGAAATGATGAAAGACATTTTCATTGTGGAGGGACAGTCCTCGGGAGGATTGGTGTGTACAAGTTACAGACCTTTAGCCCAGAATGTGAATTACTTCTCATTTTGGTGAGCAGCTGCTCACAAGAGCACTCAGTTAATTCCAGTGGGATCTCTCCTGAGGGTAGCCACTCGCTGGTAAAACAAGGAAATGATGTCCAAGAAGTGAAGGGGTTCAGCAGCACAGCAGTGATGATGCTTTCAGTGCTTGCTTCCTTCTGAAAGTAACATTCAGCACCCACTTTTCTACTCACTGGTCATAACTTTCCATGAACTGTCCTGGGTCTTACACTTTCACCTGTTAAAATAAATGACATTAATTGAAATAAAAAGGAACAAAACTTAACAGCAATAATAACACCAACCCCATATTGTTTTAGGTTATAAATCTACCACTTCAATTGCCCGAGCCTGTCAGTGGATTTCTGACACCGAGTGATGTTATTTAATGAGTGCTATTAGGTATTCTGTCACTTAATAGGATTGAGGGTTGGAAATGCCATGTAATATCACTTCACTGGAGGAAAAAATCAACAAACAGTCCTTGCTAAAAACCTCACATCCCCTTTGATGTTGGTCAGACCTGCTGTCAGTTCAGAAGGGAACCCGCCGGGGCTGTTTGCACTGGGCTGCAGCTGCCATGTGAGCAGAGGCAACAGCTATTCTTGGCAGTTTGACTTCAGGGGCACCCCAAAAACAAAACAAAAAAA
>VYZU01025845.1:2305-13634 GCA_013401355.1 Ceyx cyanopectus | reverse complement strand
ATTCAATGCTTCCAAATTACTAATCGACAATGGTACCGTTATTAACTGAGTAGAATCAATCAGTATGTAATTCTGTAAATTGTGTAATAGTGCTGATAACAAACCTTATATAATAAAGCAAACCTTAAAATAAAGCGGATACTTGTTGAAGCTCATATTGAGTCATCTTCATGTATCTCCAATCCCGCCTTCATAATGGATGACTTGGGAAATAATTTCCATAGTTAGGTCCACTTCTCGATCTCATGCCCATTTATAGGTAGAATCTCTACCTTGGTGACCTGAAGCAACATGGACCCATGAAGCTAAAAGCACCTCTCCCTTGTGCTGCCAGACCAAGTCCACCTGTGAAACTAGTACCTGGGAGGCCTGATCTGCCTGGTCATTGTTACGGTTTTCTTCAGTGCCCTGGCTTTTAGACACATGAGCATCCACATGTCAGACTCTGACAATTAGCTTTCCTGTCATGGCAGCGATGTCTTGCCAGACTTCAGCAGCCCAGATGGGTCCCCCTCTACATTGCCACTTAGCCTTTTTCCACCAGTCTAGCCAACCCCATAATGTATTGGCCACCATCCATGAGTCAGTGTATAGATAAAATTTTGGCCACTTCTCTTGCTTGGCGCTGTCAAGAGCCAGCTGCATAGCTCTGAGTTTGGGAAACTGACTTGATTCACCTTGTCCATCATGGCTTCTGCGACTTGTTGTATTGGACTGTATACGGCTGCTTTCCACTTTTGATTCACTTCCACAAGACAGCAGGAACCATCAGAGAAAAGAGCATAGTGGTTTTCATCATAGGGCAGCTGGTTATAGGGCAGGGTTTTTTCTGTACATGTCAACTTTTCTTCCTTGTCCTCTTCTGCCAGATCAAAGCTCTCACCTTCAGGCCAATTAGTGATAATTTCCATGATTCCGGGGTGGCTAGGGCTACCGATGTGAGTGCACTGTGTGATTAGGGCAATCCACTTGCTCCAGGTGGCATCAGTAACATGATGTGTAGAGGAGGTCTTTCCTTTGAACATCCAGCCCAAAACTGGTAGTTGGGGCACCAGGAGGAGCTGTGTCTCTGTGCCAACAACTTCTAACGCAGTTTGAATTCCCTCATAGACGGCTAAAATTTCCTTTTCTGTTGGCATGTACTTTGCCTCAGAGCCCTTGTAGCTTTGACTCCAGAATCCAAGGGGTTGGCCTCAAGTCTCACCTGGTACTCTCTGACAAAGGCTCCAGGAAGGACCTCTGTACCCGGCTGCAGAATAGAGAATATTCTTTACGTCTGGCTCTGTCCTGGTTGGTCCAAGGGCTACTACATGAGGAATTTCACGTTTGATTAGCTAAAAAAACCTGTTGCTGTTCAGGGCCCCAGCGGAAGTGATTCTTCTTTATTGTTACTCTACCTAGAGAGGACTCACAATCTGGCTATATTCTGGAATGTACATCTTCCAGAAACCTATGGCGTCTGGGAACAATTTGGTCTCTTTTTTTGCTGGTTGATGGAGATATAGTGGTTAATTTGTTAATTAGCTCTGTTGGGACAGCATCCATCCTGCCACTTGACTCCCATGAACTGAATTTCTTTGGCAGGACCTTTGACTTTTCTCTCCTTGATGGCAAAACTGTCTTTCAGGAGAATCTGCACAATCTTTTCCCCCTTCTCAAAGACTCTTCTGCTGTGTTCCCCCATACGATGATGTCATCAATATACTGCAGGTGCTCAGGAGCCTCACCTCTCTCCAGTGTGTCCTGGATATGTCCATGGCAGATGGTGGGGCTATGTTTCCACCCCAGCGGCAGACGATTCCAGGTGTACTGCATGCCTCTCCAGGTGAAGGCAAACTGCGGCCTGCACAGTGCTCATGGGAATGGAAAACAATGCATTGGAATGTCAGTGGTGGCATACCATTTGGCTGCTTTGGACTCCAGCTCATACTGAAGCTCCACCATATAGGATACAGCAGAACTCAGTGCTGGAGTCACTTCATTCAAATCACAGTAGTCAACAGTCTGTCTGCATTCCCCATCACACTTATGCACTGGCCAAATGGGGCTGTTGAAAGGTGAATGGGTTTTGCTGACTACCCCTTGGCTTTCCAGCTCACGAATCATCTTATGGATGGGAATCACAGCATCTTAGTTCGTGCGATATTACCGGTGATGCATGGTCTTAGTGGCAATTGGCACCTGCTGTTCTTCAACTTTTAACCATCCCACAACAGAGGGCTTTTCTGAGATACCAGGCAATGCATCCAATGGTTTTAATCCATCTGTCTCCACCATGGCTATTCCAAATGCCTATTTATGTCCTTTTGGGTCTTTGAAGTACCCTTTCTTAGATACTCAATGCCCAGAATACATGGAGCCTCTGGACCAGTCACAGTAGGATGTTTTTGCCACTCCATCCCAGTCAAGCTCACTTCAGCCTCCCCTACGGTCAACTCTTGGGAGTCTCCTGTCACTCCAGCAATAGAAATAACATCAGAGCCTGTATGTCCTGAGGGCATTACAGTACATTGGGCCCCAGTGTCAACTACAGGTTTGTACCGTTTGTGGTTCAGATGTGTTAAGCCACCAAATCCTCACAGCCCAATATATTCGATTGGCCCTTTCCTCTCCCTGGCCAGAGGAAGGCAGATCCTAATTCTAATTTTGGTCAATAGCACTTTCCTCTCCCTGAGTATACATACAGGATGTGCCTTCCAGTGGGTTAGAGTAGTCATGACTTTGGTTGTTATGTTGCGATCTTTGCCCATGGGACACTGGCATGGCACTTTCAGTGATACATTCCTTGATTTAAGTTCTCGCACTCAAGCTGCCGGGACACGGGTGGATTTTCTATCTCACCATCGCATATCTTCCCCATGATCAAGAAGGTAATACCACAGGTCAGTCTGTGATGCATACTCTCTCTTGCTGGGGAGTGTCATGTGCTGATATCACGGTCTCTGGTTCGCACCAGCTCAACAGCATGAGTGTCCAGTTTAGCACAGAGTTTCTTGATGTCATTAGTGACCTCAGTTTTAAACCTTTTAAACGCCTCCATTTCTACAGAGGCTATCTGGCGCAGGGAAGCAGGATGAGCAGTATCCTCATAGGCTCTCATTCTTTTAATCATTTTACCCACTGACTCATATGTGCTACTCCCCTGGAGTACAGCCAGGTACTGGAGGTATTTCTCAGGTGCCAGTCATTATATCCTTTTCCACATCTGATCAAACATCATCAGGGTTTCTGAGGTCTGGTTTGTTAGTAGCAAAAATGTTGTCTAGAATAGCAAGTTCCCAGAAAGTTGCTGTTGCTGTAGGTCATCTTGGCTGCTATATCTTGCTCTAACATTCATCAACAAGTGTCTCCAAAGACTGAGAGGCTCTTGTACTCTTATGAATTCCTGGTTGGTGCTGGAGTCAAAAAAAGGGGGAAAGGGGCAACGAGAGAGAGTTTTGAATCCCAGTCTCCAGTCCACTGGGCATGGGAGAAAACGGGGTTCCAGAAGAGAAAGTATCAGATGAACCCAGAACACAGCTGGCAGTGTGTACTCTGAAGAAAATGCCATGACAAAACTGGTCAGAGGAATTCAGTCCAAAGAGGTGAAACAGGCTCGCAACTCGGCACCCTCTTTCCTCCAGGTCCATGCCTAAGTGCCAGATCCCCCAGAAAACCACTCCTATTCTGTCCTGTCCATGTGCATGTCCAGGCTGCAGCTCCAGCTGACCCGCCCCTCCCACTGCCCCAGAAGAAATACGCCTGGCCAGGACCAGCTGCCGGCTGGGCAGCAGTCCCTGTGCCGGCCTGCTCTCACCCCCGGCCCACCCCTCTCAAGGGCAGGGAAAAAAGAAATACTTTTTTTTCCTTTTAAAGAGGACTCATTACCCCTCGATACATGTGCATAATCATCTCATGTTTTTGATTTGGTCTTTAATTATAAATACTTGCATCATAGTTCATGGTACAAACATGGTCACAGTTATAATTGTAACCACACATTTGATTTTGACACTTCTATGATTTCCATCATGAAGAGTTCTTGACAGATGAATATTGCTGTTGTAGCTAATCCAGTCTCTGCATTTATTGAAGTCAAGACAAGTGATTCATGAGGTAAATTGTGAAGAAAAGTGAAGTTTTTGCCTGCTCCCCTACAAAGTCAAATAATAAAACATATCATTTGTTTCAAGCTAATCTTAGACTTTACCTGTAATAGCTCAATTACAAATACCTTTCAAGAGAGATAAGCACCTATGCCTACTGTGACATGCAGGACATGATAGTGTTTGTCTCAAACAATCCAAGAAGTTGAGACACTCAGGACATCTGTTGTTTGTCTTGAGACCCCCCCACCCTCTGCCAACATGTGTGCCTGAGGTTGGAGATGGGGGAGGTCTGTAGCTGGCACTGGGAGTGAAGTGTCCTCGAAGTCTACCGGTCCTCCTGCAATAAATTAGCCTGAGTTGTCTGCTTAATCCCCTAATTTAATATGGCTGATCTCACCAATTAGCAAGACCAAGGGCTGTGTTATCTACACTATACTTCCCTCCCTTATCTCTTGGAGGAGTACAGAGAAGGCAGAAGGAATTCCTCATCTGCACAGGGAGAGAAGTGAGGGTGTAGTGGGCAAGAACCCTATAAAAATCTGGGACACTATGGAAAGGAAGAAACATTTTCCTGGAAAAGCAAAGAAGCTCTCTGCCCCACTGACATCGTCATCTGGACCGTGGTGACTCTTCTATCGTTTGCTGTCCTCTGCTTTCTCCTTTCTTTTCTGTTTCTAGTTTTCTCCCTGTCCTGTCTGCTTTAGAAACTTTGCTATGCTACTCTATTAAAACTTCATCATGCATGTGGCATCTGACCTCATTTGCATCTTAATTCCACCATTTAGTGAATTTAAACCTTTCATAAAAATTGCCACATATCCTAATATCGGATCATGACACCTACCTCCAGTGTTATGTTATAAACATAGATATACTATTCTGTGGTTACCATAGAAATTGTTTAAGTTCACAATAAAATTTACTGTGTATTTTATGCAAGATATAATTGATGCTCTTGAATTTCACCCATTTTGCTTTCAGTGCACAAAATTTAAAGATGTGTAGCTGCAACACTTAGGGATGTGATTTAGTGGTGGACTTGGTAGTGCTAGGTTAATGTATGGCCTTAATGAAAAAGATATTTTCCAACCTAAATGATACTATTATTCTATACCCTCACAAGATGAAAAACAGTCAAGCCTCTGTTCATTGAGAGTGTCCTAACAAGGGACCTAGGGAATGCTGATAAATTAACAATTCCATAATTTGCAGAATATCCTTCAGTACTTCCATAAAATAAAAAAGTGTTAATAAATCTTATAATGCTTAAGCATTATATGCTTATGGACTATACATAACTGTAATACGAAATGAAACAACATGCCGGTGTGGATCTGTATGCTCTTATGTATATGAGTAGCATACGACACCAAGCGGAGTATGAAATGAGTTGTGAAAGCAATACAAAAATAACTCTATTTTCAGGAGTGGCCAGTAAATAATCTCCAGATTTCTAGTCCCAAGCATTTATGATTGTAATTTATCCTGGTCATGGTCACCCTCATGTTTGAATTTGTGTAGAACACACAAATCCATTAAGCGAAGTGATTCAGAAACCCCCAAAGAGAAAAAGACAAACCACCTGCTCCCCACAAACTCAGATGTCACTTTTTGATTCCCAATACATAAATCCTAAACACCAATCACCTTACAGTATTTTTTCCAGTCTTCAAATACCTAAATAATGAAGAAGACACACATCATTTAAAAGTAGAGGTTCCGATATTTTTTTCAAGAAGAGTTGCTTGTCATGTGTTTTGCCCTTAGTGAATAGGGCTGGTCTGCTCGATCTGGGGGCAGAGCAGATGGAGGAACCATAAAGGTTAAGGAGCATCAGGAAGTGTGAGAGGGAGAAGGATCAGTGGGTCCACATCCTGAGGCAAAGGTAACATCTGGAGGCTCCACCAGAAACAGAGGATACCCTCTTGCCACTAGACAGAAGGAGCATTCCCAAGAGACAGGGGGCAATGCAAACAGGTCTGTGCTCAGAGAGGCAGGTGAATCACTTCCCAGCCTCCATCACCTTCGCAGTTGCAGAACTACAGGACTATTTCTGCTAAGAAAAAAAGGTCATTGACACTGGGGATTTCTTTCTTAAGGGTAATGGAGGGTGCTATGTGCCAACCATCCATCCCACAGGGCAGTTCTGCATCCCTAGGGCCTGATCAGAGTTCCCAGCAGGGAACTCCCTGGTCTTGTTCAGCCTTCTGATTACTACCCACCATGCAGGCTGGCAGTGATGAGGCTGTGGCCAGAGTCCAAAAGTGTTACAAAGGAATTTAGCGTCCTGGGGCAGTTGGCTGAAGGATCAATCAGGAACTCAAGTAGTGTTTTCTTCACTCCCTTCTGTGGCAGGAAGAATACTGAAAGGAACAGGGGAACACACCTGATTAACAAGTAGCTTACAGGCTGGTGCCACCAGAGAAATTTTGTTGGTTTTTTTTTTTCATGGGAAGGTTTACAGGGTATTGGGCCTGCTGGCAAGAGATGGGGTTCAGCTGCCACAAAGAGGGAAAAGGGTTCTTGCTTATGAGCTGGCAGGGCTCATTGAGAGGGTTTTAAACTAGGTTTGATAGGGGAAGGACTTAAAACCAGGCTCACTAGAGATGAGGCTGAGGGTGTCATGACAATGTTAAGAGGTGAAACCACTAGCACAGCTCAACTGAATCTACACCAGTGCATGCAGCATATGTAACAAATAGGAGGAGGTGGAAGAAGCCCTTGTGTAGCAGGATAGCTATGACAGTCTCCATCACAGAAATTAAGCAGAATGACTCATAACTGGAATGCTTCAATGTATGGCTATAAGCTCTTCAGAAGGGATAGGCTGGGAAGGAGACGTGGTAACTCTTGTATATTAGGGAGTGTGTTGATTGTATAGAACTCAACAACTGTGATGATAAGGTTGAGTGCTTATTGGTAAGGGTGAGGGTGAAGGCCAACAATGCAGATATCCTGTTGGGAATCTGCTATAGACCATGCAGCCAGGATGAAGAGGCAGATCAATCATTCTACAAGCCACTGGCATATATCTCAAAATCACTAGCACTTGTTCTCACAGGGGAACTTCAACTTAGTGGATGTCTGGTGGAAATACAACACAGCAGAGAGCAAAAAGTCTAGGAGGTTCCTGGAGTGTGTGGAAGACAAATTCCTGACACAGTGTTAAGCAAGACTAAAAGCAAAGGGGCTTCACTAGACCTACTGTTTACTAACAGACAAGGACTGGTGGGTGATGTGGCAGTTGGAGGCCATCTTGGGCTTAGTCACCATGAACCAATAGAGTTTGTGATTCTTGGTGAAATAAGAAAGGGGTCAGCAGAACCATGGCCATATACATCAGGAGGGTAGACTTTGGCCTGTTCATGACACCCGGTGCAAGAGTCCCTTGAGCTGAAGGTCAAAGAGGTTCAGGAAGGCTGAACATTCTTCAAGATGGAAGTGTTAGAGGCTCACTCTTGTTTAATAATTTTATCAATGACCTGGATGAGGGGATCAAGTGCACCTCCAGTAAGTTTGCAGATGACACGAAATTGAGCAGGAGTGTTGATCTATTTGAGGGTAGGAAGACTGCAGCAGATCTGTAAAGGCTGGCACGATGGGCCAAGAACAATTGTATGTCGTTTAACAAGGCCAAGTGTCAGGTGCTGCATTTTGGTCACAACAACCCCAGGCACTGCTACAGGCTGTGGGAGTGGCTGGAAAGCTGTCTGGCAGAAAAGGATCTGGGGGTGCTGGTTGACAGCTGGCTGAACATGAGCCAGCAGTGTGCCCAGGCGGCCAAGACAGCTAACAGCATCCTGGACCATATCAGAAATAGTGTAGTGTAATGGGTAGGGAAGCAAACTCAGCACTGGTGAGGACACAACTTGAGTATTGTGTTCAGTTTGGGGTGCTGCAGTACAAAGCAAACACTGAGGTGTTGAAGGGGGTCCAGCAAGAGCAACAGAAAAGGTGAGGGATCTGAATAACAAATCTAATGAGAAGCAGATGAGGGAAATGAAAAACAGGAGGCTGAGAGGAGAACTTGCTCTGTACAGCTCCTAGAGAGAAGGTTGTACTGATGTTGGTCTCTTCTCCCAAGTAACTAGTGATAGGATATGAGGTAATGGGTTTAAATTGTGCCAGGGGAGGTTTAGATTGGGTATTATGAAAAATTTATATACTGAAAGAGCAGTAAGTCACTGGAACCAGGGAGGTGGAGGTGTTAAAAAAATATGTGTAGATGTGGCACTTCAGGACATGGTTTAGTGATCATCATAACACTGTGTAGACGATAGGACTTGGTGTTCTTGGAGGTTTTTTCCAACCTAACGTGTTATGATTGTTGTAACACTGCGACAAATCAGAAAGCAAACTCCATATGTAAATGTACTAGGTCTGGCTGGGATGAGATTGACTTTCTCCACAGCAGTTGTATGGTGTTGAGCTTTACATTTGTGACCAAAACAGTGCCGACAGCTGTACTGGTTTTGCTGGGACAGAATCACAGGCCAGCCATGATCTCTAGGCTATTAGCAGTCTGGGGTCAGCTAGGGCAGCTGACCTGAAATGGCCATGCTGTGCTGTACCCTGCCTATGTTTCTACCTGGATTCCTGATCCTGATCCTCCTCTTCTTGCTCCCAAGGACTGCTTTCCCTTTTATTATAACTACCATACATTTCCTGAGCTGAGTATAACTTTCTATACTTTATATTTGCACTGGTATTAATTTTTCTGTTTCATTAAATCTGTTTCTATTTCAATCAATGGATGTTCTCTCCCTTTTCCAATCCCCCTTCTTGGCCAGGAAGGGGTCATTGCATGATAGACTAATTAGTTTAGGCCCACATACAGGCTAAACATAAGTAACATCAAAGCTGTCATTTGTCTGTTGCTGGACAGTACTCACAAAGAGCCAAGATTCTCTCTCTTTCATACACTGTCCCAGTGTGTCATCCCCCCTCCACCATGGGGTGGGCATAAAGCTGGGAGTTAACACAGCTGGGACAGCTGACCCCAACTGAGGGAAAGAATATTCCATACCTAATGATGTCAAGACCAGCATAAAAGATGGAGGAAGAAGGAAGGGGGTGGGTGTCTTTCCTAAAGATGCCTGAACATCTCCCCACCCATAGGAATTAATTCCTTGTTTCGATTTGCTTGTGTGCACAGATTTTGCTTTCCTCACTAAGTTGTCTTTATCTCAACCCAAGAGTTTTCTCCTCACTTTTACCCTTTGTACTCTCTCTCCCACTGGAGGGAGATGAGCAAGTAGATGGGTAGTGCTTATTTGCTAGCTGGGATTAAACCATGACAATGTCCTTTTAGATTTCTCTAAAAGCATATTCCAGATTAAAAGCAGCATTCCCAGCTCAGGTGCCCTTCCTTTATCCCAATTTCCTCTGCCGAGCAGCTTACTAGCAATGTAGATCATCCAGGTCACAGATTGCTGCACAGATGAGGGAGCATTGCACCTCTGTGAGGTAAAAACTGGCCAGAGAGCTCCCAGGTATGAAAGCAAAGTACTTTTGAGATAACCAGTCTGGAGACCTGAGATCACTGGTGTTTTTTAAAGCCATTATCAACGAGCGTTGTGAAGCCTGTTTCCAAGCCAACTCTTTGACTTCACTATAGTGACACCTGGTGTTGTAGGGGAGCTTTTTCGAGAAAGAAACACGAGGCCATCAGCACAAGCAGCACCAGGA
Organism: Ceyx cyanopectus; assembly: GCA_013401355.1. NCBI lineage: Eukaryota > Metazoa > Chordata > Aves > Coraciiformes > Alcedinidae > Ceyx > Ceyx cyanopectus. The sequence goes on along the minus strand of VYZU01025845.1, from coordinate 3,858 downwards.
AGGCTTGCATCTCTGCTCGGACATTTGCCACATGTCACTGGCAAGCAAAGGTGCCGATTTTAGAAGTCGTTTTTTTCAGCACTGTTTTCTTTGTTCCACCTTTACTAAATGAAAAAAATAGCTAAATTCTTTTTTTGTTTGGTTTGGTTTTTAGCAGGTTCTTAGTCTGTATAAAATCCTACATCCCCTTTGGACCTTGTGCATAGAAGTCACATAGTGGGCAGGGCAGCAAAAACAAATTCTTAAGGATTAAAGAATTTCTGCTTCTGTTGCTGATCTTTTGCTGACCTTGTAGCTCCTGTAACCTCATGCATCTACCTTAACTAATTTATGTAGTAGCCTCAAGAACTACAACTGCTACACAGATTTTGGTGCCCATCTCTACAATGGAATAACAAAGCATTCCCATAAATAAAAACACACAAAACAAAAGGTCCGAAACAACAGAACACCCAACCCTCATTCAAAAAAAATCAGATATGAAGCCCAGTGGACTATCTTGTTGTTACATTGGTTATGAAAGGTATATTTAACCACCAATACAGTTAATTCAAGATCAGTAAATCAAATTACTTTGAATACTACTTACCTTTAGGAAGGAGAACAGAAAAATAACATGACTCTGTGCTCTTGTGGTTAGAGCAGTAGCTTTGTGCAGAACAGAGCTGTGCTCAAATGTGTAACTAATGGTAAACATAGCTTTATTATGAAAACAAAACCAAAACTAAACCTCATTAAAAAGCTCATCAAGTTACAGTGATAAAGTGGTAACTTGACTTTTGTCAAAGTCAAGGTCTAAATTCACTTTGCAGAAAGGGAAATTTCATTTGAATTATTCATTTTAGGTAATTACAATTTAAGCTCCAGGAGACCAAGTACATAACGGAAGAGTCACTGTTCATCACAAAATTTTACATAAACTGCTTTCATTTTCTCTTAAAATGAATAGAACTCTAAGAGTAACAAGGTATTTCATACCTTGAAGCCTGCTTGCAAATGTCATGTAACAAACTAGGGGGCAATAAATACTAACTTCTTATTTGGCTAATTATTGTAAAGTTCTAGGTATAACAGAATCACAGAATCACAGAATGTTAGTGGTTGGAAGGGACCTATAAGATCATCTAGTCCAACCTCCCTGACAGAGCAGGATCACCTAGACCAAGTCACCCAGGAACAGATCCAGGCGGGTATTGAGTGTCTCCAGACATGGAGACTATACAACCTCCCTGGGCAACCCGTTCCAGAGCTCTGTCACCCTCACTGTGAAAAAGTTTTCCCTTGTGTTGACCACAAACCTCTTGTGCTCCAACTTATTCCCACTGCTTCTTGTCCAATCATTGGATGACATTGAGAAGAGTCTGGCTCCATCCTCTCTACACTCACTCTTAACATATGTATAGACATTGATGAAGTCCCCCCTTAACATATTTATAGACATTGATGAAGTCCCCCCTCAGTCTCCTCTTCTCCAGGCTAAAGAGCCCCAGCTCTCTCAGCCTCTCCTCAGCAGGGAGATGCTCCACTCCCTTCATCATCATGGTGGCCCTGCG
>VYZU01025841.1:0-21054 GCA_013401355.1 Ceyx cyanopectus | reverse complement strand
TCTTGTTTTGGTTTCCCTGGCAGACCCTCGTATCTCCTTCCTGGTCCCTCTCTACTCCCTGCTCCTGCCAGAGCCCCGCCTGGGGCCACCCAACGTGCTGCCCATCAGGCGGGCAGAAGCAGGCAGGGGGGAGGCTGCGCTGAGGAGCTGGAGGTGCAAATTGCTCAGGCCCAACAAAGCTCCCCCCGGCAGGTCTGAGTGCACTCGGAGTGCTCACCCGGAGCGAGCCAGCCATGGAGAAACTCGGGCTACGTGGCTTAAAAAGCTCCCAGCCCGGAGTCAGCATTTCTGCCCTGTCCTGCCTCATGCATTTTTTATCCTGGGACTTGTTGCTGCGCACTTATATTTTCCTCCCTGAGGAGTTGATGATCCTCCTCCTTCCTCCAAACGGCCTCTCCGCTCTCTCCCCACAGCCACTGCCACCCCGGACGGAGCGGGGCCAGGATCTAAGGACAAGGGGCTGGAGGATGGACAGGCACAGCCACGGTTGGCACGGCCAACGGGAGGGGAAGGAGCCTGGGGTGGGGTGTCGGGGATGGACGAGGGGGTCTAGGGGAGGCAGAAAAGTGGGAGAAGCTCCGTTGGAAGCGAGTGGTGCTGATGAAATATTCAGCAGTGGTGGGCCCTGCCGCGCTGCCGAAATTGCAGAAGCAGGGAGGATTAATATTTAACAGGGTAAGCTGCCACTTGGCTGCTTTCTGCACACTGATTCCACCCCCACAGACGGGCGCACACACCCCCTCCTGCCCTTCTTCCCACCCTCCTCATGATCACTCCCCCCCAAACTCCTGCCTCCGCCGGCTCCCGCCGCCCTGGTGTGGGTTGGGGGGAGGTTCCCAGGCCCTTCCAAGCAGGTCTGCCCGAAGGAGGACAGGTCCAGGAGCTGCCCAGTGGGAAAAGCACCAGGAGGCGGGGGAAGGGAGCGGAGAGAAAGCTCATCATTTATTTTTCATGGGGATGGGAGAGCAGGTTGTCCTATTTAGTCACATTAGATGCTCTGTTAACACAACAGGAGAAGGGGGAAAAAGAAAAACCAAACCAAAAACACAAAAAGAAAGGATGAATAAATGCTTGTAGGTGAAGGAGGCTGCTGCTCCCTGGGAAGATAGGGACTGGTCTTTCAGGGGGTTAAGTGTTTTGGCTCCAGCCGAGTCTCCCTTGGGGTGTCCCACGTTGATGGACAGCTAAGAAGTGAGGGAGTGCCTGAGGCTCTCCAGCTGGCTGGGTGCAGGTGGAATGGCCCAAGGTAGGGGCTGATATTTGTTCTGTTCCCACCCACCCCTTCATGTGAAGACAGGTGAGTCCCAGCAGACTGGGGCAGCTCCCTAGAAACGCCCCCCATAGGATCTCCTCCCTCCATCCTCTTTCAAACCCTCCCCAAGCTCTTCTTTCCTTGGGGTTCTTCTCAGGAGCTGTGACAATGGCTGTGCTGTTGCTGTGCTCACTGAGCTGACTATGGCCAGGGTGGATTCAGCTCTTCTCCAGTCAGTTTTCTTCCCTCCTCTACCTCTTGTTATGCATTTAGGTAGGAGCTCTTTGGTCCAGGAGCCATCTGGGCTCATGGGATTTGTGATTCCCTTGGTACAAATAGGTCTTGACCCATTTATGCAACTTCAAGGCAGTGAAACCAACACACAGAGGTCACAAGAAGATGCGGAGTCCAGTTACCCACTGGAATCACTAGTATTTCAAATGTTGGCAACCCATCTCTGTTGAAAAACCAGCATGGTTGGTTCCTGGGCATCATTCTGCTTGACTTCTGGGCCAGTCTTTAGGTGTTTAAGCCAATTAATTAGGCAGCAGCATATAGAACATGGCCTTCACTCTCAGAACAGCATCCTTCTGGGGAGCTCTGCTGGCTTCTGTGAAATAACTTGACTTTTTCCACTCTGCACCTCAGCCAACGAAGAGCACAAAGGACACCCTGGAGATCCTGCTGGAGACCCCAAGAGATGGGAGCACCATCCAAGGGTGGCTCATATCTTAGAGGGACAAAATCAACTTCCAGACAGAACAGAAGCCTCAGGTAGGTGGCTCCTCAGTTAAGTGTGTAATGTGGAGCAGGAGGAGTCAGGATAGGGGATGAAATGGTCAATCAGGACAGATGTAGAAGGTGAAGAGTGGGTGTGGGCAGAAGCTGGGCTGGCTGTGGCAGGAGGAGGAGCCCTGTCTGAAGTCCCAGAACCAGCAAGAACAGGAGGTTTGGTTCTTGTTGTTGTAAGTGGGGATTTGTCTGTGGTGGTTCAGTAACAACTCGAATTAGAAAGGAATAAAGAGCGAGTTCTTCCTTCATCCCAGGCGTGTTCTCTCCAGGGCAAGGGTCAAGTGCCTTGTGTGGCAGTGTTTGGATTCAAAGTAAAATAAGTGACAAGGGTGAAAACCTGGGGCATGCACAGGGACTGAATAAAGAGGAGCGTGGGCTCCCCCTCACCCTAGGGGTCATTAACATCTGCAGGGGGTGACCTGGTGACATGGTGCAGGGGCAATAGAGACACTAATGTGTCATTTAAATGCTGGCTGGAGTGCATTCAACCTGTTGGTAAAGGCACAGCTCTGAGCAGAGCTCTTGGTGAGGTGACCAGCTCCTCTGGTGCAAGGGAGATGGGTTCCTTGCTCGTACAGCTCACTGGGCTTTATCCTCATCTGTCTTCTCCATTTCCCTGTGGAGAAAGGGGGCTTTGTTGATGTCTCTCTTCAGATTGCCTCTCCATCCTGTATGCATTCCATAGGCACAGCCCACTCAAATGCTCTGGGGAAGGACAGGGGTCCAGCATAAAGTGTGAAGTGCTGATGGAAGTTTAATTTGCCTGCAGCTTTTACAGAGGGAGGACTTAGCAGCTCAGTGAAATTCTGTCAGGTGATGCTGGATGGAGACCTCAGGAAGTTCATCCCTTGTTGGGAAGCTGGATCAAGCCTAAACCAAATCCAGCTAAAAGTCTGCCCTGCCTGTCCTTCAGCACCCCCCACAGGTCACCTTGCCCACCCTCTGTGCCCAGTTCAATTCAGCACTGGCTGATTTGCCCTTTTCTTGATGTCCAGCTTGGTGATCCCACCATGAGACACTGCACCTCACAGATTATTTAGCCTTCCTTGGCTAAGGAGGGACTGAGATGGCCCTCATCTGAGATGGCCATCATGATACTTCTCTAGTATCCCACTGTAGCTTCAGGCTTGGCTCAAAGGGTTCCTTAGACTATTGACTGAGTTAATGTATTTATTTATTAGTCCAGAGCTGCTCTGAGGTCCTATCAGCTCTTTCTCAACTGCACTTCTGATAACTTTTCTTAGAGCTTTTTGGGACTGGCCAATAGAAAATACAGCTTTGAGCTGCAGGCTCTGCCTGGAGCTGGATCTGAGTGTGGGATCTTGACTCAGAGCTGTTCCCTGATGTGATGCAGCAGGTCACAGCAGATGGGAGATGTTCTCTGGAGATATGTGGTGGAAGTGATGGAAACAGGGGAGTAAGTGATGTGGGAGCTTCACTCATCTGCCCAAAGCCATGTGAACAGGAGATGTTGAGTGCTGAGTATGGATTTAAATGGTATCACAGCTCCTCAACTGCACTGTGGCCTCACTCAAATTCAGCACCTTCCTTTTGACTGTATCCTTAGTTTTTTTCATTCAGACATCCTGCCTAAACCACCATCAATTCCCTCTGAGACTGTCCAGTAACCAACACCTCAGCGTGGCAAGGAAGACAAGCTTCTGCTCAGCAGGTTCTCTTCTCTGACAGGGAAGAAATGCGGCCCCAAAGGGATGGGGTAGGTCTTGATATTTGCCCCTGTACTGGGATTTTATCAGTCCATGTTGAAGAAGGCTTCTTGGAGACCTTGACAGAGAGAAACCAGCGGGCAAAGGCTGCTGAGAATCGCCCTGTGAACTCCCCTGGCCACGGCCAAGGTGCTGCAGGATGAAGTGTTTGGAAACAATTGATGTGCTCTTATACCAAGATGACCTTAGAGAGTGCCAGGGTGGAACTCAAGCATGAATAATGGATTACCAAAGCCAACCAGCTGCAAGGGAACCGCTTCTCCCCGCTTAGATAACTCTTCTCCCTGAGAAGAGGAGCTATTGATTTTGATACTGATTCCTCCCTCCCCGGTGGAAGGGCTACACCCCAGCACTGCTGCCTGTGACAACGAGCCCTCTCCTGGTCTGCACATGCTCCAGCAGTAGAGCTGCTACAACTCAGACTGCCACCAAAACCTGGCTGCACTCTCCTTTTCTCACCAGAAGGTTGTCAGCTTTGCAGTCCAGCGTTGGTTTCTCACAGGTCAGTGACCAGTTGCATCTCTGAGCACCGTTGAATCTGCCTCGACCCACCTTGGCTCTGCAGTATCCACAGAATAAAGGCTGTGGGTGAATGGCAGCTTTGGTGTGCAAGCTGCTTTGGGCCAACACCCTCGCACAGATGTCTGTGCTTCTCTGTCTTCATCTGTTTTGCTCTCCTGAGCCCACATTTGGGTGTTAGCAGGCGGTCGGGGTGCTGCTGCCTTTGTGCTGCTGGAGCTGCTGTCCCTGCTGGGGCTGGATGGGGGGAGAGGATGGTGCCTTGGGCTTGCTCGCCATAAGGAAATCTTGTGCTCGTGGGCTGAGGTGAAAATTGGTGCCCTTTTGGATTCAGGCCAGCCTGAAAACAGGAATCAGTTGCAAATCTGTGGCACTGATAAGTAAAACTCGTGTTAAATTTGAGAGGGGAAAAAAAAGGCAGTTTGCAGTCCCAGGGTTCCGTGTGGGCAGCTGCCACCCAGTGACACTTGAACTCGTGGGCCAGCTCTAACCACACTGGGCTGTGGTTGGTAAATGCGGTCTGGAGAGAGAGAGAGGATGGAATAAAAGGATGGGCTGTCCCACCACAAGCCTCTGAGCAGCTGGTGGCACGTGTCCAACCTCAGCGAGACACCGGGGAATCTGCCTGGGAGGAAAATGCTGCCCAGAAAGCCCTGGGTCTGGGGCTTCTTTTAGCAGAAATGCTGAAATGAGATTTTTGGGGAGCTGGGAGTCTTCTTCAAGGGGAGCAAGGAGATAAATGAGTAGCCAGTGAGGTGCAGATGGGTGCCCACCCCCATTGGCATTACAGTAAGTACCTGGATTTTTTGCTTCATTCCTTTTATTTGGTGTGTTCTTAAAAATATGACTCAAAAAATGACCCAAGCCAGGTTGCTTTGTTCCCAAGTGATGCTTTGCCTACAGCAGAACACGAGTGTGTACTCTGCTGTACCTTCTGACTCCAGGGAAGTCCAGGGTTTTGTAGCAGTTGATGGGAGAAGAACAGCCCTTTGGCAGGTGGGATTTTTTTCCATGTCTCTTCAAATTCCAGGTGAGAGAACCAGCTTTGGGCAGCCCTGTTGTCCTTCTCCACTGGCTTAGCTTCAGAGGCCCCATTTTTGGGTGGGTGAAGCTGTGTGAGGTGTATTTTGCCCATGAGGGAAGCCTCTGGGGAAGGTCTGTTGCCTCCATGTTAGAAGTGGTTGTGAAGGTGGCTGGTGGCACCAGAAAGCTCAGCCTGGCCCACCAAAAACAGCCTAGAGACTGTGCCAGGCTCAGAACGAGGTGTCTGGGTTATTGTCCTAGGTCAGCCCCAGTTCCCCAAGACTTCCCTCCAGTTATCTCTCCAGTCCAGCCAATTCCCCCACCCATCCCCTTTAGCCACCTGTAGAATCCATCCATCCCTCTGTGGTTTTTCTTCTGCCACCCCCTGTCACTGGCATCTGTCACATGCAGTGGCTCCTTCTGTCAAGAACCAGCAGTTTGAGCTTCACCCAGGATCTCATTGGTGACCTGGTCATTTGCCTGGGGTGCCTGCCAAGCAATCGGGTGGCACTGACACTGGCCAAGCCCTGTGCCAGAGCATGGAGGGGTTTGGGTGCAGAACTGCTGGCTCCCACCCTTCCCTCCCCATCTGGGAGAAGATGAGCAGATAGATGGCTGTTCTCATCCTCCCGAGTGCTCCTGCACATCCTCACCTTGCAAACCTCAGAGAGCCTCCCCACTCCACGGGCAGAGCTGGAAACCAGCAGCCTGGCAGTGCCACAACCAGTAAACCTTCTCCTTCCAGCCCTGCCTGGGGGATGGCCTGGCCCCCGTGGTGGTGGACACCTCTTCTGTGGGAAGCAGCTGGATTTGGGCAAGTTCCTGCAAGGGAAAGGAGATCTTTTCCTCTTCTTCTTCTTCTTCTTCTGCTCCTGCATTTTGATGGGGCTGGAGATCTCTCGGAGGAAGAGACTCTTCCCTTTTTATCAATTAGGAGCACACACACACGCTCTCCCTCCCAGCCCTGCTCTGCTTTCCTCCCAGCTCCCCTTGGCTGCTGGTTTCAGACAAAGATGTGTGAGCTCTTTGATCTGCCTGGCAGCCACCACTGGGGGATTGGCTTGGAGGTTAATTACACACAGGCCGTCTCCAGCTATGGCAAGGAGCCATCCGGCTGGAGAGGGAGCTGTCCCTTCTCCCCCCACCCCAGCTACAAACTTCAAGGGGACAGGAGGCCAAGGAAGGTACCACTGAAACCCCTTTTGATATGACAAACGGGCTCCTTGCTTGCCTCTCTGGTTCTTGTTTTGTTTGTCTAACTGGTATGTGAAATATGGATGAGCTCCCAGTCCTGAGGGTCCAACCACCGTCTCCACAAAACCTTGTCCTTCCCCCCTCCATCCCTTCCCACCTGGAGTTTAGCTCTCCTGTCTGCCTGTCTTGCCCATCTGTGTGTCCCCTGCCTGTGACTCAGCCCATCCTGGGGAGCTGCAGAGCTCAGCCCATGGTGGAGCTTCAGGGCAGAATCAGCAGCCATGCTCAGCAAAGGAAAGTTGGTTGAGCCCATGGCCAGCACCCGGGGGGGGGGCTGTGTTCAAATCCTTCTCTCTGGGGCTGATTTGCTCTGTGATTATCTTTTTTATTGTTATTATTTTATTACTATTATTATTTTAACTTTTAAAGCCACTTAAATCCCCCCGTGCCTCAGTTTCCCAGGTAAGAAGCATTTATCTGCCCCTCAGGGCTGGATTTCAGGCTGATTGATTTTTTTGTCCAACATCCCCAGCAAAGTTGTGCTGCAGAGGAGAGCTGTTGGTGTAATCCCCCTGCATTAACAAAATCCTTCCCAGAAGCAGCTTGCAGAGGTGCTCCAGGGCAGGCTGTGCTTGGATTTCAGTGGCTTTTCAGTGCCTTGTAGGTCCCTCCTTTGGCTTCTGGTCCCCCCCCACCATGCCTAAGTGTGGGGATGGAGTCACAGGATCCCGTGCAGTGAGCAGAGGGAACCTCAGGCACTGAGACTATTGCTATGCAAGTTTGAAGCTTGTTGGAGAGTGGGATGGCTTTGGGAGTAGGTGGGTTTTGTTGTGGGTGTGGAGAGGTGCTCTGTGCCAAGGTAGAGTCCCTCCCAGCCCTGCCTGCTTGGTCAGTGTGCAAAGGGGGAACTGCAGCCCTGAGGAAGCTGATTCCTGCCCTGGGTCCAAAACCATCACCACCAGCATCCTCCCAGACACGTGGGAAGATTGAGCAGTGGGTGGACAAACAATCCCTGTGATATCAGTTCTCTCCAGCACCAGCCAGGTCCTTGAAGTCATTGATGCCTCCAGGATCCTGCAGCAGAGAGTTCCACCCTCGCCTGAAAACAACCATTTTTTTAAAGCAATCTGGTAATAATTTAATCAAGTGTCCCCTGCTTGTGCACTGTAAAGCAGGTGATGGAGATCTGCAGAGCAAGGAAGAGTTGGGCTGCTCTCAGAACAGCTTTAGGAAAGGTGGAGCTCATTAACCACTCTCTTTCTACCCACAGGAGCTTTCCTGTCTCTTGCTGGGGAAAACTGAATAATGAGGGAATCAAAGGAACTCTTCTCCTGCCATCAAGCCCCAGGTGAGGGACAGAGTCCAGGTACTGCCTTCCCACCTTTTCTATGTGTATCCACTTAAGTATGAATGAGTGAGCAGCCTGAGGGTTGTGACACAAGCAGAGGGCTGTGGTTGGAACATCTCCTTCCATCCAGGCTTTGAATGAGCAACAAGTTACCCAGAGGCTCTGGGTCCCCATTTCTGTCACCACAGGGCAGTCTGTTTCCTATGGGTGTCCACAACCCAGGTCAAGACTCCTGCTTCTCTCCCTGGCAGTGGTCTGGCAGATCTGGGTGAAGAGGTGGTCTGGACTGACCCCTGCTTTATGGAGAGAACCTGTCCCTGCTGTCTGAGGTGTCACAGGGCTCTGTGTGACCCATCAGCTCTCCCCAGCTGCCTCCAGGGTCTCACAGATGAGCTGCTGCTCCTGCTGACTCAGCCAAGTGCTGTTACTCACCATTTTCACGTTAAATGTTTCTCCTCAAGCCGTCTGCAAATGAGACTATTAAATAACCCATCTAAAAAAGCTGATCCCTTTCTGGTTTACTTGGCCAGAGGACCTCTGTGACCTTGGGGGCAGCTGGGGCAGGAGGGCAGAGGGGAGGATCTGAGGAGACAAGTTGGTTCAGAGGATTTGTGTTTGCACCAAGCTGGGTGGGAGCAGGTCCCCGGGGACTGCCCGTGCATGTGTGGGCAGCTGTGGGTCCAGAGATGGGCTTGGAGGGGGGTGTGGAGACCAGCAATGCCCACAGCACAACCTGATCTGTGCTGAAATTGCATTGGGAGATCATCTTGTGAGGCTGTGGAGCTGACCCTGCCCTGGCTGGAGCTGCTGGAGCTGGTCCTGGAGCTGCTGGAGCTGGTCCTGGAACCAACCCTGCCCTTGCTGGAGCTGCTGGAGCTGATCCTGGAGCTTCTGGAACCGCCCCTGCCCTTGCTGGAGCTGTTGGAGTTGATCCTGGAGCTTCTGGAACCAACCCTGCCCTTGCTGGAGCCGACCCTGCCCGAGCTGGAGTTTTCCTCTCCTACTTACCCCGTCTGTAAGCAACTTTTCCTCCCAAATCGCATCTCACTTAACACAAGTTGAGGGATCTCTCCGCCAAGTGCTGCTCTGTGGCAGGAGCTGGGGAGCCCAGGGCAAGGGTCCCACCCAGGGAGGCAATGGTTAACCTCCAGCAGCGCTGAAACCTGGTGGGCTTGCCTTTATTTTCTCCCCCCAACCCCTCCCCGCAATAATGAGCGGCGGAGTGTGCCCAGCGCTCTGTGATTATTACCTGTTTATTTTTTCATGAGGCTCCTCCACTGTGTGTCACTCTGGTGTCATCATCCGTAAACACATCGATTTCACCATTACGCTGGAACGGGCTCGCTCGCCTCCCCCGCAGGCTGCTGCCCGTCCCCCGGGGGTCCCGCAGTGACGAAGGGGGCTCCGAGCTCCTCCTCGGGCTCCTCCCGCAGCCTCGGCCCCTCCTCTGCCTCCTCTTTGCTTTGCTTTGCTCCACCTCCCGCTCCCCTTCAGCCTTCCATCCCCTCTGACAGCCTCATCTGCTGCCCCAGCCCGGTGCTCGGCAGCTCCAGCATCGCCCCTTGCCCTCGGATCGAGCATCCCGAGCCCCTGCAGCCCCCCCGGGTCATGAGGGGGTGCCCCTGAAGGAGGTGTCAGCACACGGTGGTGACAAGAGGTGGCCATAAAACGGGGGTGTGGGTGGTGGGGTCAGAAGGGACCTCTGGAGACCATCTGGTGCCACCTCCTCTGCTCCAGCCAGGGTCACCCAGCACAGTGCCCAGAGGAGGAGACTCCACAGCCTCTCTGGGCAGCCTGGGATGAGTATGAAGCTGAAATCCATACCCTGGGTGGGGGAAAAGCTCTCACAGACTGATATGCCATCACACAGGGTGTTTGCAGAGGTGTATCTGTCCTGAGGGGAACTTTCCTGTCTTCTCCTGTCCCTACAAACCACCCCACTTCCTTCCCAGAAAACACCCCCCAGACAGCCTGTCAGTCAGTCAGAGACCACTGAGGGCAGAGGATTAGGAGGTGACTTGCTGGCTGCTGGGGTTGTCACATCACAGATGTTGCTGTGTGCATTAGAAAGGACCTAATCCAGACCAGTGGGCATGGGGGGTTTGATGTGCAGGGCTGTGGGACACCCAATGCAGCTGAAAAACTGCTCCCTGGTGTTGTTATTTTAAATCCCTGGCTGTGTTTCTTCCCCCAGATCTCACTCATAGAATCCTGGCAATGTCTGGGTTAAAGGGAGCTCCAGACCCCATCCAGTCCAGCCCCTTGGCCTTTCACTGCAGGCCTTTGGAAACAGCCCCTCTCCAGGCTTTGGATCAGCTCCCTTCAGGCACTGGAAGGTGCTCTAAGGTCTCCCTGGAGCTGTTCCAGCCCCTGAGCATCTCTGTGGCCTCCTCTGGCCCTGCTCCAGCAGCTCCATGTCCCTCCAGAGCTGGACACCAGGGCTCCAGGGGAGCTCTGCCCAGAGCAGAGCAGCAGGACCCCCTCTCTCCATCTGCTGCCCACCCTGCTCCTGCTGCAGCCCAGGACACCAGTGTGGGAAAGAAGCATCTTTCAGGTGAGTGACCAAGGCTGTGGCCTGTCTTGCAGAGGAGCTTCAAGGATGGATGAACAGATGCCTGTGACACTGGCTGACATGGTGCTCTGAGGACAAGCTGGATCCCACCAGGGTCTCCACACTGCACACCAGGTCAGTCACCAACTGGTACCCACTGCTCATGGTAGCCACAACCATCCAGACATGGGACACGTGGGCTGGGGGGGAATATTAAGAGCAGAATGTGGGAGAGGAAAGAGGGACAGGGAGGTGATGGGGGAGAGGAGGAGGATGCAGAAAAGAGGAGGAAGGTGATGGAGCAGAGAAAGAGGGTGCAGAAAAGAGGAGGAAGGGGATGGAGGAGAGGAGGAGGAGGATGCAGAAAAGAAGAGGAAGAGGGGAAAGCAAACGAGCAGAGCGAGAACACACACCGGAATCCAGAATTGGGTTTTCCACCCCGTTTAGCAAAGTCCTTTTTCTGTCTTTAATGAATTCTGTCTCCCTTCCCCCTGCCGACCCCGGAGTAGATGGAACGTTTCCAAGCACGGGAGGGAGGGAGGAGAGGGGCTTGGAAATGAAATGTGAAGGGGAGGAAAAAAAAAAAAAAACTTAAAAAAAAAAAAAGGGAAAAAAAAGCCCCAAATTCCTCTTTAAAAGTCCCTGAGCATCCCCTCCCCGAGCGGGGAAGGGAGCACGGGTCATGTCAGAGGCGGGCGCCGGCGGCGCGTCGCTAATGACAGCGGCGGGATGCTAAGGAGCTGCCGAGCGAGGGGCTTTTCTGCCGCGGTCACTTCGCCGGGACCTCAAAGCGGCTTTAATTGCGGGGCCGGGGAGGCGGCAGGTGTGCTTGTCATCTCTAATCAGCTCCCGCACCGCCCGCCCCGCGCTGCCGGCTCCCCCGCGCTCGCCCCGTCCCCATCCCCTCCTCTCACACCCCCCAACTTCGCAACCATCGCACACCTGTCAAGATGATTATGGGAATGAGGCTCCATCGCGGGCAGGGAGAGCAGATTTGAAGGAAATCCTTCCCCCCCTCCTCTCCTTTCTTTTTTGTGCGTGAGGATTGGTTGGGTTTTTTCTTTTTCTTGGTTTTATTCTTTCTCTCAGCTCAAGGGGGATTAAGAGAAGTGAGGGGGACAAAAAAAATTCCCCCTGGTAAAGGGATCCTAAATGCGTATTGTTGTTAGTGGGGGGGTTTTTCTACCCCCCTCTCCCAGAGCTGTAGTGAGGCTTCCAGCCCAGGAGCTCCTGGATAAAGCTGTAACGGAGCCAAGCAGAGGCAGCCCCTGCAGAAGCTGCTCGTGGCCTTGCAGGGTCTGAAGGGGGCCTGCAAGAAAACTGGGGAGGGACTTTTACAAGGGTTTGTAGTTGTAGGATAAGGGGTGATGGCTTCAAACTGGTAGAGGAAAGATTTAGGTTGGAAATTAGGAAGTTTTTCCTTCTGAGGGTGGTGAGACACCAGTTCTGGTTGGTCAGGGATGCTCCATCACTGTTCAAGGCCAGGCTGGATGGGGCTCTGAGCACCCTGCTCTAGTGGGGGGTGTCCCTGCCCTGGCAGGGGGGTTGGAACTGGGTGATCTTTGAGGTCCCAAACCATTCCCTGACTCTGTGAAATTGGTCACATCCCTGTCTCCCTGCTGCCTGGGGAGCAGCACTCAAAGGCACAGCCTCAAGCCCCTGCTCAGCACACCCATGGCTGAAGGAGCATGTAAGACCACCACTCTGCATTCACACCCACGCAGGGGGCTCCCCTGGCTCCACGTGCACAGCTGAGAATCACAGAACCCTTTGGCTCAGAAAGGACCTTTAAGATGCTCGAGCCCCAGCTCAGCCTCACTTGCAGCTCCTCATACCTGGGTTCAGCAGCTCCCCCGGCACCTGGGTGGTTTCTCACCCGCAGTGGGTGACTCTGTCTCATTAAAGTCCTGGCTGAGTGGCAATTAGCAGCAAGCAGAGCGTGGCAAGGCAGCGCCCATCTGCGTGACCCGCGGCAGCTGCTGCGCTGGTGGGTGCACAGGCAGCTCGGAGGCAGAGCTTGGGTTGCTCCTTGTCACGCACGGGCAGCAGCAACCCAGCAGGGTGGGCTGTAGATGGAAGGCCGTGTTAGAAGGGGTCGTGGTCCACCCACGTAGGGGTGGTTTTGACTAAATCAACCTTCTTCCACCCACCCACATAGGACAACGGGCTGAGAGATGCTAGTTGGGACACAGCGATGTCTGTGTCCTGCTGCAGACAGACAGATGTCTCTGCAGACCAACGGAGCAGTGTTGAACTCTTCTGACATCTCTTGGTGCTGGGGGGCTTGTAAAGACCCCTCTTCACCCATACCAGCTCTGCAGGTTGTCACCACCCTGCTCGCCTTCTGAGTGATGCTCGGGCTGCCTGGTGATGGGACCTGCTCTGAAACCTGGGGATAGAGAAATCCTGCTGGGAAGCAGGACAGAGGTTGGGAGGAGAAGCAGGAGTTGTTGTGCAGGTTGTAACATGGTGCCAGGTAAGGTGGGGGGAGCTGCACTATATCTATATTTTATAGTACATGGAAAGTGACTTTTACAGCATCTCCAGCGATGTTGTGACACCAGCCGAGCCCAGAGCTGCTCTGAATCTCAGCCACTCTTATCTTGGGTCATTTGGAAATAATTTACTTATCTTTCTGCCTGATTCCCACTGATCTTTCCATCCCCTCCTCCCTTTGCCTCCCATGCCCTGAGAGGTTGTGGAGTCTCCTCCTCTGGAGAGATTCCAACCCCCCTGGACACCGCACTGCTGGGCCCTGCTCTGGGTGCCCCTGGATGGAGCAGGGGGGTGGCACCAGGTGATCTTCAGAGGTCCCTTCCAACCCCAACCATGCTGGGATTCTGTGAGCAGAGGGCTTTTGCTGAGAGGCCATCACCACAGTTGTAGACACATTTCAATGCTTGGTGGATCAGTAATAGCCTTAAACACATGTTCAAACATCTGGAGCCCGGGTCTCCATTTAACCTCTCACCAAACTGAGGAGCATGAAAGAAAGAGGCAAAGGAGAATGGCCCCTTGTGGGAGGCACCACCGGTGAGCAGAAAGGGGAGAAAGAAAGAGAAAACACAAGTGAATGAGTGAGGACAGAAGAGCTCATTTTGTCTATTGAAAAGATTCTGTTTAATAAAAAATTGATGACACTTTAGTCTCCAAGATAGGCCCGTTCCCCTTTAAAATGAATCCCATCTCTTTATTTTTCATCTCTCTTAGCTCCTTTCTGATAATCGATCAGGCTCTTTCTCCATCTCCCCCACACGGTGGGACCCACCAGAGACTCTTGCACGGGGCCCCTTTTGAAGTGGGTGCTACTCCAGGCGGGAGGGAAGGGCTGGTCTTAAATAAATCAACAAACTAACAAAACACTTTTTTTTGTTGTTTTATTCCTATAAGGAATAATGCAAAGGATTTCACAGAAGGGAAGGATCGTTGAAGCAGAGAGCAGACTGTCCCAGCTTCATCCTGAGAGCACAGCACCCAGGGCAGCCAGCAGCTGGTCAACTTGATGGAGACAGCACCTGAGTTCTCCAGTCCTTAACCATCAGAGCTATGGGCTGGAGGTGGGAATGGCAGCTCACCAGCATTCCAGAGACATTATCTTGATGGAAGCAAGCCCTCAGTGAAGCTGAACATGACCTCCAAGGGCTGGTCCTACAGTTGATTTACATTGCCCATCCCCTTCCTAATGCTCTTGCCGTGCTGGCTGGATTCATTTCCCTGCTGGGAAGCTCTCTTTTCACTGAGGTAAAAACTCACCAGGGTGTTGGACTCGTGCAGCAGAGCACACGCCAACTACCTGAGGTTTTGTCCAGTCCTCACCTCGCTCGGTGCTGTCTGATTTATTTAAAAGCAGCTTGGGAAATACCTTTAGCACGTACCCTTCCCTGGGCTCCACCTCTCAGCCAGTCAGCTGAAAGATGGTGTGGATCGTGCGTGTCAGCCCCTCTGTAAAATTTTAATCATGGCTATCAAAAACCAGGGGTTTAGAGGGCTGAGAAAATTCAATCAGCTCCACTTAATTCCTTAGCTGGGTGTCCAGCCTCTCTGGTCCGACACTGGGGGTGTTCAGGGGGATGTTCTCTGTTAAGATGCCAAAATCCTGGGTGAAGGCATTTAGCAGAGCATGAAGCATTGCAGGAAGCATCCCTTGCTCTGAGACCCTTCTGCTGGGAGCAGCTACTGGCTCCAGACAACTCAGCCTGTGTCTCAGTGAGGTGTCAAAGGGTGTGAGGGGGTCTCTAGTTGATCATGAGGCATCCTGAGGGTTGAGAAGCTGATGTTTGAAGTGGGGGCTCTTGGTTTGGAACATCCCACGGGCAGAGGAGTGAGGAGATGGCAAACTGGTTATTGCAAGGGGAGAGGTGGAGGGAGGCTGGTGTTTGCACTGCTGGTTGATGGGTCCACTGGAGACACTGAGAACAGCTGGAGTTGTGGGCAGAGCAGCCCAGGCAGCAAAGACTTTGTGATGTTCAAGTCGAGCTATGAAATAACCTGGGCTATAAGCACTCTGCCCACATCTCCCAGCCTTGCACTCAGACCTAGGGGTGCAAGTCATAAGGGGTCTGGAGCATTTCAAAAGGCAAAAAACACCCAGGCAGGACTTTCCACCTGCTCTAGGGGCAAAAGCAGGGACAGGGCTAAGAAAAGAGGCTGGGCACAGATGTGAGGAGAGGCCAGTCCAAGAGGGCAAGGCCCATTTTCTGCACCAGAAAGCACTTCTGCAGCCTTAGCCTAATTGTGCAGAGGTGTTGGCAGCGTGTCAGCACTGGGGAGAATCAGGAGAGGTTAAGATCATGTTAATTTGTACACACAGGGGGATCGGCAGGACTGGAGGCAGGGGAGGGTGGGTGGATGAAAAGAGGGAGGAGGAGGAGGAGGGAGAAGACTTGCACACAAAAATGTTGGGTTTATGTGTGTGTGTGGGGGTCCATTTCCAAAGCAAGAATACAAATGATCCCAACAAAGCCCAAGCTGTCCTGAAACCCTGTAGCCAATTAGTGCACATCAATAATTAATCAGATCTCGCTATTGTGCAGCCTGGACTGTGCTACCCCAGCCCCTGCCACACTCACTCTTTCCCATCACAGACACACTGTTATGACACATAATGATATTGTCAATGAATAATTTAGAGCCGTTTTTCTCCTCTTCTCTCTCTGTCTCTCTCTCTCCACATGCCCTTATTAGCAGAAAATGTGGAACAACTTCTGGGAGGAGGTGAGGAAGGAGCGACTTCCGTAACTGCTGGAGGACCAGCCCAACCTCCTGCCTTCCTCAGGCATCTGTAACCCAGTGATTGGTGATCCAGGTGGGTTGGAGGTGCCCTTCCCTCAGTGGAAGGACCGGGCAGTAAGCTGAGGGAAGGCTGAGTTGGCAAAGCCTCCTGAAGCTGTGCAAGAGCTTGGACTGAAGTGTTGGAGCTGCCACAGGTCACAGCCAGTGGGGAAAGCACCAGCCAGACGTGACAAGGTGTGCAAGGAAACACCCCTGTGCTTCAGCTGCTCAAAGGGCTCAGTCTTCCCTGACTTGGCTTTGGTGTGCAGGAGAGTGAGGGGTTGCAGTGGGCAGCATGGTTTCAGGGGTGCACCCCCCAACCCCTCCCAGACACTTGAGTGCAAACAGTTGGAGGATCTTTCAGCATCTTTGTTAAATGGGAACGCTGGGTGAAGCACAAAGGATGCCAGTCCCCTCTTGGTGCCTGGCACCATCTGGTCAGCTGCAGCCAGGCACTATTCCCACGCAGGGTGGCACAGACCAGAGCAGCCCCAGGGTACCTCAGGTCCTTACAGACAGCGGTGTGACCAGGAGCGTCTGCGGGACACGGGGCAGGGTTGTTGGGGATGCTGGGGTGGGATCAGCCCCGTGGAGGTTTGTGGTCAGCAAGGAGTGGCCTCTTGCAGGTGGGACAGCCCTTCTCGAGATGGGGGCAAGGAGGGTTGGGCTGTTGAGCTGCACCTCCACCCCTGGCAGGTTGAGCTGTACCTCCAAACAACCTAATTTAGTACAGTTGACTGATCCTTGTGCTGATCCTCCAGGAAAATTATGGGGCCAATGGTGTTGGAAGCACAGAGCTTAGAAATATATTTGATTTGCTTAGATTAATCTGATTGGAATCAGGGAAGTTGTTGAAGTTGAGCTGCTTTTCTGCTCATTCCTCCCTCCTCCCATCAACAGCTTTTGACCTTGTGTCTGCTGGCTGGAGTTGGGCTGTTGGGGTGAGGGGTCTCAGGGGTTAGAATGTTCCTACAGAATATAGGTGAGTATAGAAGAGAGGGGCTAAATGAGCTCCTGCATCATGGGAAATGCTGACTGGGATGGGTACTGTAACTCCTGCTTGTCAGGTACAATACAAGGGAGGGAATTACTAAATTATCAACATTTATTTTAAAAATTATACAAGGTCTTCTCCCAATGTTGTGGTCACCAAAAAAAAGAATAAAAAAAGATATTCTGTTTGGCTAAAATTATAGTGGGGAAAGAAAAGCTTGTCCTGATTTCAAACACTGGAGTGTAGGAAATTCTGCTGTCTCTGGCACGAGTCTCTGATGGAGAGACCAAGCAGCCGTGGTCAATAATTCAGACTCCTCATCCATGTCTGCCATGCCTTTTTGATGGCACTGTGAGCTCAAGTTAACTGCTTGTCCTGCACTTACAGGTTCAAGCTGGAGTGCTGCTTTCAGTGGGACTGAACTCGGGAGTGGAGCTGTGGGGATGTCTGTCCCATGAGCTGTGTGATGATCCTCCAATGTTTTCCCACAGTTCTACAGTGGATGCTGGACTGGGAGCTTCAGTTTCCAGGTCTAAATAGTGCTGCCTTTAGGAGCTGAACTTGACCCTGAACTGTGCTCTTGGGCATGAAAACACAGAAGCAGCTGAGAACTGAGGCAATCCCGAGACAGGTAAGCTCCTCCACAGCTCACCTGGAAGGGCTCTGGGGACTTTGCTTTCCAAAGCCTGGAGAACTCAGAGGTTTGGTCCCCAAAGCTCCAGGGAAGTGTGGCGGGCAGGGCATGACCCCAGGGCTGGTAACTGGTTGGCTGAGGGGCAAAACTGGGTAATTCACAGTGCCCTTAGAGTAAGGCTTGGCTTGGATGGAGTAGGGACGACGTGGGTGGAGTAGAGATGATGTGGATGGAGCAGGGACAACGTGGATGGAGTAGAGATGATGTGGATGGAGTAGGGACAATGTGGATGGAGCAGGGATGACGTGGATGGAGCAGGATCTCCAAAGACCTTGTGAAACCCTCCACCTGCTTGTGGAGACTCAGCAGAGAAGCTCTTCTAAGTGAAGCACTAAGGCACAGGGCTGATGACACCCCTTGCTGAGTGCTGTCCCCAAAGGCAGGTGGTCCCGGTGGTCCTCGGGCGGGTGGTTCCACTCTCCCCCTGGGGCTGCATCCGTGGGGTTGTCTCCTCCTGGATTGGCAGGCAGCAGACCCAGCAGCTCTCCCTGCGTCCACCCCTCCGCGTCGCCAGCGCAGCATCAAAGATCCTCCGGCCCGTCGTGAAATCATTACTATTGGCAAAATAATTGCAACAACAAAACTACTAAAAGCCCTGTTTGCACTCCTTTCATCTCGGCTCAGCCAAGATCTAGGCAGCCTTCGTAATGCGAGGTGCCTTGAAAAGGGAGGAAGTAATCTCATCCCCATCCTCATCTTCACCGGGGCAGACTTGGCCGTTCTCGTGCCGCTTTATTCCAGTTTAAGGGGGGATTATTATTATTATTTTTTATTTTTTTTTGAGTGTTTGTTTCAGAAGCAATGAGTGTCAAAGTTGATTATTGATCGAGACTGGGGGATCTGAGAGCTGCAGGAGGAAAACCGACTGATTATTCCAACCCTTCTCTCTCTTCTTTTTCCCTTTCTTTCCTTCGCGCCGCGATTGGATTGATCGACCCCCCGTCTTCATTATCTTCCCTTCTCCTTTCTCTCTTCTGGCCCCTACTGGGGATTCCTGACTAAACTATGGCAGGGCTCAATTGATCCTCCGCAATTCACCCGCTCCTCGCGAGGAGGGGAAAAAAAAAACCCTGCACCGCTGCATAATTCAGAAAGCAAACACCGAGAGGAGAAGGGAGAGAGGGAAAATCAATACGGCTGCGACCGCTCCTGCAGACAAATGAAGGCGGCGAGCGCCGGCCGAGGAGGAGGAGCCCCGGCAGCTCCTGGGCTCAGCTCCCACCAACTTCAGCAACTCGGAGAGGGGCTCAGCCGCACCTGGAGCAGCTCGAAACCCTTTGGGGAGTGCGGGGAGGGAAGGAAGAGAGGACCCTCCCTAGACCTGGGCTGTGGGAAAGGGATGAGCGGGGATGGAGCCTCTGCGGGGCTGTGCTTGGGGGGTGTAGGGGGTTCTTGGGGGGTGTATAGGGGCAGTGAGGTGTGGGGGGGCTGTAGGGGGTGTATGAGTCCATGGGAGGGGCTATAGGGGGGTGTATAGGGGCATTGAGGTGTGGAGGGGCTGTAGGGGGTGTATGAGTCCATGGGAGGGGCTATAGGGGGGTGTATAGGGGCATTGAGGTGTGGAGGGGCTGTAGGGGGTGTATGAGTCCAGGGGGGGAACTATGGGGGGTATGTACGGAGGTGAGTGTGAGTGAGGGGCTCTGCAGGAGTGTATAGGGCTATAGGGGGGTCTGTGGGAACATAAGGGGGTGTGTATGGAGCCATAGAGGTGAGTGGAGGCTCTAGAGGGGTGTATTGGAATCTCTCCAGAGAAGGAGACTCCACAACCTCTCTGGGCAGCCTGAGACAGGCTCTGATACCCTCACACCAAACAATTTTCTCCTCCTGCTGAGCTGGAATGGGAGGTCAGTGTTGCACAGAGCCAGAGCATCCATTCTTATCCTTTAAGCAGCCTGACCAGTATAAAAATCTCCCTTGAGCACAGAGATTGAGGATATTAAATGATAAAATTTATTTGAAATCTACCTGCGTGATTAAATGATAAAAAATAGGAATGCCTGGGCCACATACACCATCCTGTTGAGTGTCTAGAAGTGACACAGGGAGAAGATCCCTCCTTGTACCAATGCAGGGTCATTGTCAGGCCATGCCCAGCCCTTCCCTGGCTTCTAATGGATCTCAGAAAGGCCTTGAGCTGGTGTCTCAAGTGCAGGCAGCTTTGCTGAGCTGCACTGAGGTTTCCTGCAGCCAGGAGAGAGCAAAAGCTTTTAAAACTACATTGCTCTGTATTTTAAAATGATTTAAGGGCCCGAAGAACAGCCCAGCACCGGGATTGCCAGCAGAGGGGATGGATGGTTCACTTAAAAGCTTTTAAATGCACGTGATGGGAAGGGGAAATCCAGCTGCCTTGCTGTGAGAGTGCTGTGGCTCCAGCTGCCAGGCTGCCCACGCTTCTCTTCTTTGGAGCTGAAACACACCTTTGTTCCACGGTGGGATCTTTGAGGATCCCAAGTGAATCAGGCACCCAGGAGAAGGGTTTCAGAAGTACGTGGGGGATAAGAGAGGATGGGAAGGTTTGAGTGCTCCTCAGTGAGCCAGGTGCCTGAATGAATTCCCACAAAATGCTGCTGGTTCCCCTCTCCCCATGTCCCTGGAAGACCCGTGCCCATTCCAGCTTCACTCTGATGCTGGAGCCCTCTGCATCTCTCGTGCTGGTGGCTTTAGGGCTGTTTGCACTTCTCCTAAGCCTGACAAATAAGTGATTTCCCTGCCCCTTCTGGTCTTGGAACTGTTGGCTCTGTGGGAAGGGACAACCCCAAGGAGAAATAATCTAATTCCTAGACAAAGCCAAAGTATTTCCCTGTGCCCTTGGGTGCAGCTCCACTGCTGGCACAGTCTCACTGGGCTTTGTGTTTGGGTTCCCTGCAAATTCCCATCCATCCCCCACGGACTCGGGTGGTGTGGGAAGAGCAAAAATAAGTTGTAGAGTGGGAGAGAAGATCCAAATTCTGCCAGTTTTTTGTGTTCCCAGGTGCTGCTTGGCCACCCATCCACCATGAGGAGTCATGAGGATTCTGTGCCAGATCTGGAGCATGAATGAGCTCCAAAGACTCCTGCTCCAGGCTCCTGGGAACCTTTTTGCTGCTGTAACCACGCAGGAGCACGTCCTCTAAACGGCAGCGATGCTCGTGGCTTTCCCTACATTAAATTTCTTGTATGCTCTGCTCTCCCCCCTGTCTTTCCACCCTCCAGGGATGGCTTTTGTCTTCTGCTGATGTGCTACATGTCTCAACTTTTGTCATCCCTCGGATTGCCTGAGGCAATGGAGGTGACCTTGCTGCTGAGCTCTGTTTCTCTTTTACGTAGGAAGCATCTCCCTCCTTTGAGCTGCTGTCACCGAGCTGGGAAGCTCCCCTCTCATCAGAACAAGTCTGGTTTGAAGAGTTTGGCCATGAGAGACACCATGAGAGGGTGTTGCAGCTCTGTGTGATCAGCACCCACCTCCCTGCCTGCCTTGGGCCTGTCTGGAAGAGGGACAGGGTGATCCATGGGCTGCAGGAGCAGTACACAACCCTCTCCCAGACATCCACCTGCCCCCAGATCACCCTTCCCATTGAGTCCTTTTGGCCCTGAATGTGCTATGGAGGATAAACCAGGTGGGAAATGTTGTTGCAGTGGAAAGAGATGGGTTGAGAGAGGCATGGGACACTGCAGAAGGGTGGGAGGATTTGTGGCCAGCACATGCAACA
>VYZU01025840.1:24965-37831 GCA_013401355.1 Ceyx cyanopectus | reverse complement strand
ATTGAGAAGAGTCTGGCTCCATGGCCACAGAGAAGCCTGCCATACATAAATCATAAAGGGGAGCTTCTTAATTTTTTTTTTTCCTTCTTTGTATGTAAATAACTCGTAACTCTTTAGGGCAGTTTGTGGAAGAGACAGAATTAACCCAGATAATTGCACTTTCAGAACATCAACTATAACCATCTTTGGGAAAACTTGCATGCACATTTCTGTGGAGCAGGAAAGCCTTTTAAAAATCAATGGCTAGCTCAGGACCTCCTGGAAGGCACATATGCTTTTTGCTAATAGATTGAGCCGAAGCCAAGAATGTTGGGGTAATGCAGGGTTCACAACCCACATATCCCTACCTGACTACAGGCATTAAGGGCTACTTTTTATGGGATAAACAGAAACATCCAGTCTGGTAAAACAAGACTTAGCTGTGCCGACCACCAGCCAACTTTGTGTCATTAACATTGTTATCAGAGACTTGCATCTATCTTCATGTCAGGACTTAAACTGGGATTGAGATCTTCCAGTAGAGATTTATCAAAGTCATCATTTTAGGATTTTATCAAAGCTGTTTACTTTGCGTGCTCTGCCTACAAATCAATGAAAAAGCACCTTCTGTCTGCCTCTGCTATTGCAATCCATTTTTGAAATTCATGTAGCTGGTATTTACATTTATGAGGACAATGATATCCACTACAAAGAGAAAATTTGACATATGCCTTACACTGACATCTCTTATTTTCCCCAGAATAAATTGCTCTATAACTGAGTGAATCAACAGGGAATTAGACCCTAATTACATTTTAGATATCCATTATAAAACTTACTGTAAATAATAATTATATGAATTTTTGAAAAAAAAAAAATTGCATGGTAAAAGAAAACGCTACTACGAAAACGCTTATGGGGTAAACGGGGTCAGGACAACGTCTGGATATGGGAAACTGGGATTATTCTCGTCACCTCGAGCCAGGGAAACCAGGGTTTGCCAAGAATCTGAAGCAAACGCTCCCTCTTGTGGGGTAAACTCGGCACTGGCGCAGCAGCCGGGGGCTCTGCAGATGCAGCTCAAGGTGGCAGGTTTGACCATCCCTGAGCTGCTACGACTCTTGTCTTGGACGAGTGAGGAAGGAGGAGCTTCTATCGCGAGGCTGAAAGGAGCCCAGCTGGGATATTTAACTTGGTTGGTTTTGTTGGTTTTTTTTCTTGCTCTCTGGTCATTACTCTCTTCTTACTGTGTAAAATGAAAAGGCCCAACTCCCTACAGTAAGTCCTTACTGATACTAGCTTCTCCCAGGGAGAAAAAGACCAAAAAGCAGTAAGAGAAAAATGGAGGTGCTGGGTCATAGGGATGGAGAGATGTTGACATGGTGGGAGAGAAGAGGGGAGGTGGCCTTGTGAGCACTTCAGACTTGTGCTGTGACAATGCTGGCTTGTGATTCTGTTGCCTGAACATAATCACAGAGCAAGGAGTTGCTTATTAATCAGAAGAACAAACTGAATACAAATTAAAGAGGATGTTTAGGATTAAATTTGTTTCCTAATGGGGAAGGTGGAAATATTACAACAGGCGAGATGTGGAAGACAGATAGGACTGAACAAAACTGGGCCTGAAAGCTTGAAGCTGGAGGGAAACCCACTGAGATGGAGTAACTGGAAAGGATAGCAAGAGGGACTGGCTAAGAGGGAGTAGCTTGGGTATTGTCACAGCAGAGTAACAATGTCCATCTCAGACAAGCAGTGAACTGTTACACCACACAGAAGGGCCTAAAGGTACCTCTATCTCCAGAGCACAGCTGCTTTTCCAGTTTTTCCCATGTGTCTCTGTTCAGGGCTTTTTCTTCTTTGTGATACCAATTTTTTCTTTCAAATCCTTTAACATATGAGGAAAAGGTGGAGGTATTTTACACACCCTTAGTTATGACAAAGATGTTCAAAGGCTGCTTAGAAGATAACTGTATCACATTTCTCAAAGAAGCCATGCAGATATGTGTGATATCTTGATGTAGCAACTAAAGGGAACATTTGATGGATTCTGAATTAGTGGGGGTTGTTCAGATATACATAATTTAGCATGCAGCCATATTTAAAAGAATACTAGCTGGTAAACCGTGGTTAACTTCTCAACCCTCTAGAAGCAAAGGCAGCAAAAGGACTAAAGCCTCTCTCAGTCTGGTAGCAGCAGTGCCTATTTCCGTGCCGTTTTTGGTTGTCCAAGCAAAGGACTCAGTACGCACTCACAGACCAGACTAAGCCCAACTTCAAATATAAGTCTTGCTTGTATAGCTAAAATGTCTAGGTGATCCTGCTCTGGCAGGGGTGTTGGACTAGATGATCTTTTGAGGGCCCTTCTAACCCCTGACATTCTGTGATTCTAGGCATAAATACTTCTTTCTTTCCCTGTTATTTCACACTGGATTTGTAGTAGTTGGGCAATTTTACATAACAACATCAAAATGTCATAGCCCCAGAGACACTATTACCCTTGAATGTCTGTGCCTAGCCTAACCTAGGGTTTCTCCACAGCTAATACCCCATGGTCCTGGACCCTATTTCAGGCCCTCAGTCCCACACCAAGCTGTTCCATGGGCACGCTTCTGTGTTCTGCTTGTCTCCGCCAGGCTAGATTTTGGACCCACCTTGTCTGTCGCTTCTTTCCTGCTCTGCCTCACAAATACGCAAGACTCAGAAATAAAACTGGGGAGTAGGATTTTCCCTCTTGACCTCGCAAGCTGGCGCGGGTGGTACACCTCCCTCTACGGCGAAGCTGCCGAGCAAACGCGCAGGGGAACCGCGGCCGCCCCGGCCCCCGTGGCGCTCTGCCCGCCCTTCCCCGCGGAGAGGCGCGGATGCAGCGCTGGGGCGGGACGCGCCTCGGCTCTGCGGGAAGCAGCTCTACCCCTCCCTTCTTTTTTTCCTAGATTACCCAATGTAATGGCTAACACTGCTCACCTCACCCGTGCGGTGCAGCCGCAGCCCGTTCCCGTGAGCGGGAAGATGTCGCGGGTGGGGTTGTGCGTTATGGGTCCCACCTGCCCCTCCTTCCCCAGCTGAGGCAGGGCGCAGCCATACCCGCACTACGCTTGAGGAGGGGTGGGATGCTGCATTCCAGCAGGTGTGGCGTGGCGACTGCCGCGCCCCGCAGCTGCACAGCGAGGGTTAAACCACCGCAGAAAAAAACCCACGGCGATACACTGATGGGAATGAACAGAGAAAAACCGAAGAAGGCTGAAGCGAAGGAAGGTTTGCACGAAAATACAAGGAGTTGTCCCTACAGTCACCCGGAGTGTTCTCCCTGCCTATACTTCTGTCGCACCTCCTTCCACACCCGGGGCTTTTGTGTGGCTTTGGAGGAGGGACGACAACGGGGGCTCTCGCCGCGCTGCCCACCCGTCCTTGAGCCCCGCGGCAGCTCGAGCCGTCTCCTCGCCTGGGCAGCGACTGGATGCTCGGCGCGGCCATAAGCCGCAACACATAGTTTGCAACACATAAACCCCAAATACATTTGATTGTCCGAACATTTTCCTACATGAAAACGTTTGGGACGCGGGACTTCTGGCGTCGCACATTACACCACGTTCCAGGAGGAAAACGTCCTCGCCACGTGCCCGGTACCCTTGTCGCTCCGTCTTCATCGAAAATGCAGAACAATTATCCTTACTACGGGCCAGCTACGCGTCTCTTACTCGGCCCTTACATCCAAATGAACGAGAAACAGCCTTCATTGTCCCTGCTGAAAGATGCTGCTGCTAGCTTTCAAGCCGTGGTGTGGCCACACCGCTCCCCTCCACGCCCCTGAACCACGGAGTCCCTGAGAAGCTGCCGCCACCAAGGTTCGCTCCCAACGGGCCCGTTTCCCCGGCAGCGGGGCCAAACACCCTCCTGGGAGCCAGCGCTGCCCGCTGCCCCTCGGGGAGCAGAGGGCGCCCCAGCCCCGCGCCTCAGCCGAGGCGGGAGCGGAGCGACGAGCGGGGCACGCCCGGCTCTGCCGCAGCCCAACTGTGCCTGGCAGCGGGGAGTTAAAAACAGGGAGACGGGAGGGTGCGGACAGTGCCCTTCGTTGAGGGGGGACGGTGCGGGGCTGCTGTGGCCGCCCCACAGACGCTTTTGAACAAGAGGGGAACTGGAGGGATACCAGACCTGAAGCCCCAGCGACGTTCAGCTGCTGGAACGCGCGGGAGAGATCCATTTTCATCAGAATTGGGTTGCTTTCCTGGTTTTTTTTCCCCTTCTTTATTTAACGGGCAGAATCTTCCCCTAAGCGTGGCGAAAGCATCAAACGCCTGGCGCTTTTCCGTCTCTTCTGCCTATGCTGCCCCTCCTCCGGCGGCGAAGCGGCTCCTGCGCTCTCCGCACCGGCTGCACGTGTAGGTGGGCGGCACGGCTTGCCCGCAAACACCGCCGCGCAGCTTTCCGCACGGACCCGCCGCCTCACGGAGGGTATCGAAGAGCCCCGCACCCGCTCTCCCGAGGGTAGGGAAACCGCCTTCTCCCTTCCCGCTCCCCTCGTAGCTGGGATCGTCCCCGAGATTTTTGTTGGAGTGTTTCTGGGGGTGGGTGGGTGTAAGGTTACAAGGTGCGTTTGCGGCCCTCCAAGCAAATCCTTCCGCAGCGCGGAAGGCTCCGATTTAAAACCTAGGCTCCGTGCGCCCCCTAACCGTGAGCGTCGCGCAGCGCATCTCCCGCCCTGGAAAATAAATAAATAAGTGCGTGTGGCTTTTGAACTGCCCACAGACTGTCACAGAGAAGCGGGGGGAGGGAGGGAAAGAGGGAGGGGGAGAGAGAGTGAGAAATGCAGAGGCAGCAGCCGCGGTAGCGGCGGCATTGCTCCAGCAGGCACTAGTCACTCGAGTCCCGGCGAGCGAGCAGTGGAGAGCGCACAGCACTCTGAGCAAGCCAAGCGGGCTCCGCGCTACCTGGGACTCTCTTTGGGACACCCCAGCACCCAAATACACAGAGGAGGAGAGAGGAAAAACAGAGCAAGGTAAGAAAACGGTCTGTCTCGCTTCTGCCATTTCCATGGTGGGCACCGAGAGCTTTGCATATTTTTTTGTTGTTGTTTTTGCACACACACACCACACACACACCCCCCCCCAAACTGCACCGTGGTGTTTCGGGTGTGTGGAAAGATGTGCGTTTGGATGGGAAAGAACAGGGAGAGCGGAGCAGCTGGGAGCCGCCTGCCCGGGCACATCGGGGGAGTATCGATTCCTCGAGAGGGAGAGCGGATTTGTGGCGCGAGATGGACTGGCGGCTATTCCGTGGGAAATGGAAATGCCCCCTAAGGCTTTCTTGGGGGTGGGTGTGATGGGAATAAGGGTGTTTTATGCTGCATTTCTTTGCCGTGCCTTCAGCCTGTTTCCAAAGAGAGGTTGCTTAAAAAAAAATAAATTATATATATATATATAAACTCCCCAAACCTCTCCAAGAAATGAAGCGTTCCGAGGTAAAAAAAAGCAACNCGCGGGTGCCGCGCTGCGGGGGGCGGCGGGCGGGGCTGGACGGGCGGAGGAGCGCAACCCCGCGGGGACGGCCGGGCGCGGGTGGCGCGTGCCTATTGTGGCCGGCAACAATGCGATTGTTCCTGGCGGAGCGGGGGAGGGAGCGGTGCTCGCCTTCGAGGTCATGCGTGGCCGTCTCCATCCCCGCTCCCTTCGGGGTGTTACGGGCAAGGTTTTGTGGGGCTCAGCTGCTCGCGTTCTGCCTGGGAAGGGGCTACGAGCCGGCCGTCAAAAAAAAGCAGGGAGCGCCGAGTCCTCCGGTTCAGTTCTGCACACAGCGCCCGGCGCCCCAGTGCGCCTATATCATGAATATTCATCGAGTGCTGCCCCACTCTTCCTACACATGTTCCCTTTTACCGCCCCCCCCCCCCCCCCCCCCCCCCCCCCCCCCCCCCCCCCCCACCCACCCTTCTCCCTCCCCCCCCCCCCCCCCTCTCTCCTCCCCCCCCCCCCCCCCCGGCAATCAGGCCTTCCCCCGCAAACGTTTTTCTTTCTCCTCCCCACCCGCCTCGCTGTGTCGCTTGTCGCCACGCACACGCGTGGATTTCAAACGCGGCTCGTAATGCACTTTCTCCGCGCCTCAATTGGGCGTGGCGGCTCACGCAAGGGAAGGGAGGGGGAACACGCACACGGTACCCCCGCACCCACCCTCTCGCCACGCCAGGTGAGAGCCCGCTGGGGGCTCGGCTGCCGGGACAACGACGACGACACACACACACAACGATGGATGAAGCCCCGCAACCCCTGCCCGCGCCTTTGTCTCTGCCCAGCGCATGCGCGGAGGCGGGGATGGGGCTGGCGGTGGAACAAAGGAGCCGCGCTGCGCTACGACCCAGGGGTCGCCCCAACCTCCCTTTCCAGACCCCAGGGAGGTAAAGCGGGGCGTCCCAGCGGCACGCCGGTACCCTTTTATCCCGTACTACGCCCGGATTCGCTTTAACTTGTGGTACCCTGCGCGACGGCACCACAGACTCGTTGTCGTCCGTATCCACCCCGCACTCTTCGCCGAGACCGGCCCCCTCCCTGCTTGCAGCAGATTTCTGTCGGCGGAAGGCGACTGTGTTTGCGGGTGCCCCCAGGGCTCCCCCCGCACCCGTTAAACGGCACTGAAAAAGGGGAGTTGGGGGTGGTGTCTGCAGCAGCGCGGGTACGGCAGGTCCGTTTGTGAGCCCGTTTGGTCCAAGAGGGAGAAGTGGGTGTAAGGAACGTGCTCATCGAGGAGGCAGCCACGCCACGGGGACATGCTCACTGCCGGGCTTCGTCCGAGGGGACACGGGTGCTCTGCGTGGTCCCGGGGGCCCCCTAAAGCATCTCCCCCCGGCGAAGGGAAGCGATCTTTCTCCGGGAAGATTTTCTTCTCTGTGTGTCTGTGCGTGCGTTAGTGCGACATCTTGAAATATCTTTTGTTCGAATTGTTGCATCTCGATGCTGGTTCCTCCTCCGCCCGTTTTTCTTCCCAGCAGATGCTCTTGTCCAAAATTAGGATATGCGTTTCTCTGTAGGGTGAGCATGGTTAGGGCAGTTGGAAATGGATGATTTTGTAAGCTAATGCATGTTAGTTTCTGAACAGAAACTGCTGGGGTGAAAGACGACAAGAGAGTATTGCTAAGGGGGCTTCTCAGCAGAGGACGGCGGTGGGTTTTGCTTCCCCTCTGGTGTCATGAACACTGGCTGGAGAGTGTGGACCTCGGGGCCCCTCACATGGTGATTATTTGGTATTTTCAGTTAAAATCTCTTCTGAAAGAGCACTGCCTTCAGACCTCTAAAATCCATCTTGATGTCCCCTCTCTGCTTGCCAGATGCTCGCCAGACACCACCTAGACTTGTGGCTAGACTTCAAACACCAAGGGTTTGTTGTTTTTTTTTCCAGTGTAGCTGTTCCCCATTAAACAAGCACTGGAGCAGTGGGAGGGTGGGGTGGGAGTGCCACACCAGGAGAAGATACAGCATCTGCTGCTACTGCTGTCTCCAGTGAAGTTATCTTGACTGGCACAATCCAATTTCTGGGAATTTTGGGAAGACCCTCCAAGCTTTAGGTGTAGGAGGGAAGAAGTAAGGGTATGCCCAAAGGTTTTTGCACTTGCTGTCTCCACTCGTCTCACAGAACTTCATATGAGAAGCTTTGCTTTGTGGTCTTCCTGCCTACTGGATCGTATGCAGTGAATATTTTTCTTTTTGTCTAGTTGTTTTAGTTTCACTGGAGAGCACCAGCTCTGGTCTGTGGACAGAATCAACCCAAAGTACTGGGAAATTTATGGTGGCTCTGTCTGTTTTCATATGCTTCATGTATGAAATAGCTGATTGTGTAATTCAGGGACATTGTGCGTAGCTGCCAAAAAGCAATCATGCAGCAGGGTTTTTTTTCTGTTGATAGGAATATAGCATATCCAGTTAAAATAAAATCAGCATTAAAAGGTAAAACTGGTAAAATTGCTGTTCTGGTTATTGCATGAAGCGATGATCAGGTACCTCCTCCCCCCTTCCATGCTGCTTTGTGTTTAAAATGCAAAACCCAGTGAAGCAACTGGGTGATAAAAGATTTATTCCAGCAAGTGGCATACCTCTGGAGCATACCTTTTCCCTGAGATTATAGTGTGCACACTCCATCATTTCAGAACCATTTTTAGTTTTTAAGTATTTGCATTCTTTGGTCTTTCACTGTGAAGTCTCTGGAATAAATGATATTTTCAAAGTGATATTTTCTGGTGTCTGTGCTGTGTTCCACAGGTAGCTTTGCCTCATGAAGTCCTTCAGCAGAGGCTCCTGTGTTCAGGACAGCTTCCCTCTGATCAGTGCTAAATTCTTCCCTTGGGCAGATATCCAGTCATGCCTGAATAGCATACACTGAGGGACACTAGCTGGCTGCAGGGCAGAAACAGGCCTTCAATGAAATCTTGAAGACTTCTGTGTAACTACATTTTCAGACATTCAGCTACCACTGAGCTTTCTTTACAAACTTGCCACTGAAAGCTGATTTTGCACTAATTTTGCAAACAGGGATTTAATATTTATTTATTTCCTTTTCTTTTTGTCTCTGTGCTCAAGAAGAGAGTGTTACACTTGAATGGACACATTGAAGCTCAAATCCCATGCCTTGATTTAGGTCTGTAGGTATAAATGTAGTGTCCTTGGTACACTGGAAGTTTAGTGGCTAAAATCTGAGGTTTTCAAGTAAGAAAAATGGATGCTATTCAGATAAATTGAAGAGCTATCAACCAACATTTGAGGCCCTACCTTCTTTCCTATGAGGGTAGTGAAGGCAGCCCATTTTGAGTTACTATCCTGATGCATTGAGACAGCTTCATAATTAAAGAAAACCTAGAAGAGGCTTGGGTTGCTTCTTCTGTGTCAAGCAGGAATGACAAGAATGAGGTAACAATTAGAGAAATCAAAGAAATTCCTGAAAACATTAGAGGCTTGAAAATATAAACCATATTCAGCATAGTAGGGGTTTCATGCATTAGTGGCAAATGCTTTCAAGATTTAGACATGCAGAGGGAAGAAGGGGGGAAACACCTCATGCAGAATGGAAGGAACTTGAGAGTCTTCTCTACAGCATCTTGCATCTCCCAGCTGTCTTAGAAGTGTGATGCCAGCTAAACTTATTTAAAGTTGGAGAAATATGGCTAGTTTAAAAATATAGGTATTAGTTGTTTGATACAAAAATTCATAAGTTTAAAATAGAAACTGATTGATAGCAACACGATTCCTCAAACATGAAAGAGTCCTGACTTGCCAGAATCTGAAAATAAAATCCTTTGACTTTGTTCAGCACACCAGTAAATGTAAAGGGATCCTGATTTGTAACACATGTGGAATGGTCAGGCTTTGCCTGGGAGCAAGATGTGTAGTAATTCCCTCTTAAGTATGGTTAGTGGAATTTAACTCTGGGGAAACAGTTTCATTAATGAAAACCTTCTGTCTTAGGATATAAATCAGAGGATGATCTCTTTTGATGTGTTCGGTATTGTGTTATGCAGAAGAAAAATTAAGTAGGCTGTAGAGTTGATCTGACTTGGTGTGGTATGGGCTGCCAAGTACCTCAGCAGTGCTGTAGTGTTGGGAAAGCCACATGCTTTTTAGTCATCTGTTGCATAGTTTAGATTTTAGCCTGCTGAGTAGTGCCATATATGATTATGATCTGCTGATCAAGGGATTTTTAAAAATATGGTTTTTATTATTTTTTTTAACCCTGGAGGAATTTGTGTCTTTTCAAAAGATGAATTTTATGTACACTGCTGTAGCAGTTGTTCAGAGCAGCATGCACTTAGTGCTTAATGTAAACTATAGGAGCTTCATTTTGATTAGAGGCTGTCCTTACAAAGGATCCAACACTGAATGTGTAACAAGATTAGGCCTCAAACACCTACCTTTTGCTACTTATAAAGGTATGTTAATGGTTGCTTGCTAATGATGTCATCATAGTACCAATCACTGGCATGAAGAGAATGCAAATGTTATGTTGAAGCATAACCTTTTTCTCCAGGCAAAAGCCTGGTAACTAATGGCAAAGCCTCCCATTTAATTAATTATAATGGCAGAAATCTCTGCCATCATGACTTTCCATGACAAATGGAAGCCACTTCTCTGCAAGTAATAACATCGGGGCTGCTGTCCATCTCCTGTGTCAATAGTTGATAGGATATAGAGCACAACCCCTGCCAAAAGAGCCTGGCTTTTGTTTGTGAGTTTATTTTTTCTGTTATTATTGTTTTCCTTACGTGATTGGTTGGCGAAGGTGGGGCTTGTATTCAAATTACAGCTTGATGTTATGGACAGTTATAGGATGAAGTCACATAGCAATACGCTGTAGATGTGCATCTGCTAGACGAAGTTACAATGATTACTGAACTATGTAGAAGAAATGAAGCAGAAATAGATAAAACAAAGAATGGATCAACGATACTAGAACCAATACACATCTCTACCTTAGCAAAGCACACACAAAACAAGCTCAAATTGGGATGAAGAAAGCAGTGAAAACCCAGTTGCAAGCATACGGTCAACATGTGAGAGTAAAACTGTGAGGAACACTTTAGTACATCTGTTTGACCAAACTAGATTGCAGCCTGAGAAGTGTCCCATCAGCTTCTGTCATCGTCCTTCTTCAAAGCAGTGAAGCACACAATTCTGGGGGAAAAAAACAAAACCAGACTAGAGATGGTATGGGAGTCTGTAAAAGGTTGGAGTGAAACCTGTCATGACTGGAAGTGATGCTCAGATGGTTTTGGCACTCACCATTCACACACAAAGTTTCTTGTTGCTTGTCTTGTAGCCAGCCCTGGTAAGTGCATGATTGACTTCTGCTACTAATGGTGTCTAGGAGGTGGGAGGAAGCAAATTCAGTGAGCTCTGAGGTGGTGAAAACAGCTTTTCTGGATTTCTTGCTGTCACTGCAGAAGCAAAGGGGAAAGATTTGTTAGCTGCTCCCACCAACAGCTTTCTGAACCAGATGGGCTGAGAGAGTGGGGCTTGTTCACTTCCAACAGCATTGCTCAGCCCTGTGTGCAAACTGAGCACCAGGGATTGTACAGCCTGCACTGGGAATAGCTGCTCTCACTGACAAATGGGTGAAAGCTGCCCATTGACACTTGCTTTCCTTTTCAGATCTACAAGCCACGTGAAGCAAGGGAGCCAACAGCTCACCAGTGTAGAAATGAAAATCTGGCTAGATTTTCCAGGTTTTACCATTCCGTACTTCACTTGAGCTGGGGTAGAGTGTACTGCTGGTTTGTAACTTTGATTCACAAGGAGCTTTTGCTAGGGGCGTGTCAGGCCACTGTAGAAAATTATAGGCTATGAGGCTATTCTGAGCACTCAGGTTCAGGTGCCTAAATTATCAGACTAAAACAAGCATGGAAATGTGGGAACAATTTCCCTGTTTGCAGTACATATGTGCTCTGCATAACTCCAACATTCATAGTGAAGAGCATCCTCATGCCTCCAGAAAGCTGCATGTAGATTGTGAGAGTTCAAGGTGAGTGACAAGTTGTGCGTGCAGACAGGTTTTGTTTTTTTTCTAGTAGATCTGAGTATCATTCAGGGGGAAGATTTGTGGTAAAGAGGCTTTATCCATTCCTGTATGTTGTTGTCTTTTCTCATTTTCTACCCTCAGAAATCTTTACCTTAAAGAAAACTATTCCACAGTGCAGAGGTACCAGCACAACCCCTTTTAAGCTGTTTGTGGCCATCAACCAGTATTGTACATTTGAATTTTTTTCTCAGTGCTAGTTTCCCTAAGTGGTATTTAGAGAACTATTCAGCTCTTTGCATTGTGGGCCGTGCTTTACATCCAGTTGCCTTAAAACAATGACATTGCCTTAATGAGAAATAGTTTTAGAACCAAGCTAAGTAAGAGCTGCCACGTGCTGTGAAATAGGATAGCTCACCCTCATACACCCTTTTCTTGTGCATGGAATATTGAACAAAAGCTTCAACAGAGCTCAAGAAAACTAATACTACAGTAGTTTTTTTATGAGCACTAGAACAATTATTAGGTTCACTAAAAGTTCCATCTGTCACCTTCTTCTGTGGGGAAGTCAGTGTCTGACAGTTTTGTGACCAAATTATTGATGGTGATAGCAAGAGGAACGTGGCATTCCTCATGGTGTCTCAGTCCTGACTGAACAATGGACTGTATTGGCAACCCACAATGGTACAATCAGTGTCTTGAGAGTGGCCTTCGGTGATGAGGTACCTTCTGTTACCAAGAGTTCAAACTATACTGCAAACCACCTAATGGTGTGTATGTAAACTGCCCTTGAAAGGATGCTGTCACCAAGACATTATGGAGAAAAGCAAACATATCACTCAGCAAGTGACAAATATAATAGATCCTTCTTGCTTGAAGCTGGATAAATATTGTGGGGTTTCTTTTATTTAAATACTTGCCACCTCTTGGACTCAATACATAGAGAATGGTATTGAGGGAAATGAACCTGTTTTGCATGCTTTCCCACAGCTATTGACCATGTGAGGCAAGAGACTGAACATCAAAGTCCCTTACTGTCTACAACACAGGTGATAAGGAGGGAAGGAAGTTCTACACTGACAGATTTGTTTTTAGAAAAAATGTCTATACAGGAGTTTGCTGTGAAACCATGGCAGCAACTTTACAATCTGATAACAGAAACACTTAGCTCAGCAGCTTTTTCTTTCTTTCTGCTGCAAAACCAGAGTTCTTTGGCATGTTTGCTCCTTATTCAAGAAGCATTTCAGTACACTTCTGGCTATAAGCTTTGTATTCTAGTATGTTGGGATATACTTTATTATCGCTGCACGTATTTACAGATGTATCACAGTAAATAAAAAAGTGTTGTCTTCAAGCTAGGACCTACTTGTTTTATCTAATTCTGACTATATTCTTTCTTGCCA